>MPUH01000034.1:0-148566 GCA_001970955.1 Stentor coeruleus | reverse complement strand
GGGGGCGTTAGTTAGTAATTAATTTGAAAGTAATATGCAGTTATTTATGCTGAAGCTACAATACTTTGATATTATATTGAGGCAATGCTATTTTGGCTGGATCCTCAACACGTCCATAAGCAGGGAGCCTGAAGCTTAGTTATCGATCCCTGTGGACATATTGATTAGATTAAGATAATAAAAGCTATTTTTATATTGAAAGCTTATGTATACCATGAATTATTTTTATCGTAATTTTTGATTAATATTAGCTCTCCTTATATCTTAAAAAATAGATCCACACAAGGCATGCATTTTTAAAAGATTTGATAATGATTAACTATTAAACGCTCTACCTTCTTCAATGGTATATCATCAAATTAAAGTATGAAACATAATATACTAAAGGAATATTTGAATATATTACTAAAAACAAAGAAATACAAATTTCTAGAATCTACTTTTCATAGCTGGTTGTTTTGATTTTTTAGTCTCGTTAAATTTATTTGATGCTAATATTGTATTAAATAATTTCTAATGATAGAGCTTGATGAAAAGGGAGATTACTGGACTGAAGGAGAGAGTCTAGGAGATATTGAAATCTTTATAGAAAAACTTATTCATAATCATACCGAAGAAATTAAAAAACTATCTTCAAACCAACTTAAAAACCATCAGCTCCCCTTAGCCAGAGTAAAGAAAATTATGAAGACTGATGAAGATGTAAAAATGATAAGCTCAGAAACCCCTGTGATGTTTGCCAAAGCTTGTGAGATATTTATACTAGAAATCATTCTTAAAACTATTCTATCTTAAAGAAGACTAATGATCTACTTATTTAGGGGGAGGGGGAGGTGGTGATGAAGCTTCAGGAAATCCATGTTCCGCTCCTTGAGGAACTGGTGGAGGAGGATAATCTCCTTCTGGTGCTTGATACATTGGAGGTGGAGGTGGAGGATAATTACCATAGTTAGTACTAGGAACATAGCTCATATAAGGTTGACTTGGTGAAGGATTAACTTGATTATTGTCTTGAGCTAATAAAGGATCTTTGTTACTTTGTTCATTAAATTTGCCCCGATAGCATATTACGCAGAGTCCTATGAGACAGGCTACAACGGGAATGAAAAAAATGATTACGATAATTACCGCAGCGTATGTGAATATTTTTTCAGAGTCAACGGAAGGCTGAATAGCTGAATCTATCATATAAAGAGTGTCTTCGTAAGGCATTTTTATTATGGAATAAATTAAAAGAGCCTGATTAATACTTAAATTAATAGCTTCAAAATAGGATTATTGATTTTTGTTTAGTAAAAGGTAAAATTTTAATAATAGGAGAAGAAGAAGCAGCCATTACTAGTTAGGAACTACCTTAATATGATGTCACTGGCTACAGTGAGAGTTCACACTGGTAGCCTATACCACAAACGAGCAAGGGCTTATGCCAGCAGCCCACCCTTCATTGCCAGGGTCCTATGCATCCCAAGATAGGATATTGCACTTGTGAGCGGTCTGTTTTCTTACCACTTGCTCAACGCTGAGAAATTAGCATGAACTCACTCCTTGTTCAGGCGTTCCACAGCCTTATAGGCACTCTCATGATTCATAGGTACTTGCTCGCTCCTGCCTTTCAAAGCATCGCCGATGTTTGGATACGCCGAGATGGTTGTCATAAGATACGCTAGGTATCACTTTCTCCCCAAAGCCTTCTTTGTTTGGTCGCTTTTATTGGAGCATCATCTTCTAAATGGCTAAAGACATATTTTCTTCAACTATAAAGAAGGGATTTTATTAAAGAGATTACTTTTGGGTATGTTAAGTAGGTTTATATATTTAAGATTCAGTATATTTGCAGATGAATTAAATATAACTAATAAAATGCTTATTGTGATAATATCACAGATAATACTTATGATTATGCTAATACAAGTAATTATAATTTAACTATTTAGATTAAATTTAGCATGTGAGAAAAATCAAGAAATTAAAATATTTGCATGGAAGAGCTTAAGCATTCTATAGATTCAAACAACGAAAGCAAAAGTTTATAATATCACTTATGAGTAGCCTGATTTTATAAAAAAAATTATAAAACTAAACCTTGAAAGCATTCTAAATTTGAACCATCATTTAAAAATAGAATAAAAGTAAAGTATAAATTCCTACTAAAATACAAAATGATAATAATATAAGTTTTGAAACCTAATAAATTAATAGTTTCTCACTTTAGATATATATGCAGCAATTTAACAGTACCCAGCATAGAGTATATTCTGAAAATAAGAAAATCTGAGCAACTACTAAGTAAGTACTGAAGGAATCACTGAAAACCACAAAAAAATTTTAAAAATAAAGCGTTCACTCACTGTGGACGCTACATTTCGTTAATAATATTTTTAAAGCATTTATGAACAATTCGATTTTCATGTTTTAATTAATAGGTAGATATTTAAACTTTTGTAAAGTATATTATTCAGTAAATAATTTTTAAGCCTTATTAATTCTTAAGTTACACTTTGATTAAATTCTTTGGAATTTAAAATTGATTAAATATTGAATTTCTAAGATAAATAAGAATTTCTATCAAAAAACTTATCAGTTGTAATATTCTATAAAACTAATAACAATATAGCCTACTTCAAAGAACCTATTGTTTTATAAATAATTTATGAAAAATTGATGCCTAGCAAATGCTAATCTTAAAGTCTTTTATGTATTTCAACACATTTTAATATTAGATCTATTTTGTTCACAATTTGATATCAAATATTTCAAAATAGGTATTTTACATAAAATACAAGAAAAGCCATACTGCGAATAATAACTTGTTATTACCTTACTATACACATCCGCTCATCCTGGAAAATAATCAGAGAGAGCACCCCAAATATCAGCTCTAATCAATGCGGGGGATTGTTCCTGAGTGAAGTAGGCTTCCAGGGCTGGAAACTACACTACCAAACAATATTATCCATTCACTGCATCAAACCAGAAAGCACTCATAACACTTCTAGAACTAAATGTCCTGTTTGCTATGAACACCATAAGAACTTCAAGGCATGCCTAAAGCAAGCTGGATTCTTCAAGAAAAACAAGGTGAACACAAGACTTACCTCCATCATCTTGACGCTAAAGAAAAGAAACAGTAAAGACCTCCTCAACCAAATAAAGAGTCACATAACCAGCAACAACAAGTGGTTTAATATACTGAATCTGCCAAAAGAAAGAGATCGTAGGACAAACAAACCTCGATCGGACAAGGTTTAAACCATGCCACCTTAACTACCACCTTCTTTAAACTTTACCTTACTATATATATTGTTATTTTTTACAACCTCCCCTCTATTCATAAAAAATATTTTTAATATCATGGCAGACCCTGCAATGACAGCGGAAAAAAATTGTCAATCACTTCTTCCTACACTACTCTCCTCAAATTCTCCTGTTTCTTCAATAGTAATTCCGATTATTCTCTCAGAATTCTCTGAAAATCCCAATAACCAAAAGCATGCTCGAGGTCATCACTGAGATCTGGCCTCAAAGAACTAACATTAAAAAGGCTTTCCTGGACTCAAATAGCCAAAATTCTCAATGAAAAAATCCATAATTCACGACCTGCACGCAATGGTAAGCAATGCAAAGAACGTAGGGCAAAGCATCCTAATCCAAATATTTGTAAAGGACCATGGAGTGAAGCAGAAGATATACTCCTTTTGGAAACTTATAAAGAGCATGAAAAAATTTGGAATAAAATGTTCAAATCTTCCCTGAGCGTACTGAAAGCGCTGTAGAAAATCGTTTGAAATCTTTGATTATTAGTTGCAAGCAGGATAATAATATTCCCTATATCTTATTTATATAATAAATCATTCTTAAAACTATTCTATCTTAAAGAAGACTAATGCTCTATTATTTAGGGAGAAGTGGTGCTGAAGCTTCAGGAAATCCATATTGCGCTCCTTGAGAAATTGGTGGAGGAGGATAATAAGCTCCTTCTGGTGCTTGATACATTGGAGGTGGAGGTGGAGGATAATTGCCATAGTTAGCATTAGGAGGATAGCCCATATAAGGTTGAGTTGGTGGTGGTGGATAAACTTGATTATGATGGTCTCCTTGAGCTAATAAAGGATCTTTGTGACCATGTCCATTCGTTTTGCCCAGATCACCTTCTATTATAGCCTTTGCTCCGCAGGCTGCTATGATGCAGCATACAATGGGAATGAGAATAATGATTATGACAATTACCACAAAGTATGTCATGAATTTTTCAAAGCTAAAAGATAGCCGAATAGCTGAATCTAGCATATAAAGAGTGTCTTCGAAAGGCATTTTTATTATGAGAGATAAATTAAAAAAAACTATTTAATACTTTGTTTAATAGCCTAAAAATACGATTATTGATTTTTGTTTAGAAAGATTTTTAGTAAAAGGTGAAATTTTAATTATAAGAGAAGAAACAGCCATTACTAGTTAGGAACTACCTTAATATGATGTTGCTGGCTACAGTGGAAGTTCACACTGGTAGCCCATACTGCGAACAAGCAAAATTTATGTCAGCAGAGGATCCTATGCATCCCAAGATAGGACGTTGCACTTATGAGTTGTCTGCTCTCCCACCACCTGCTCAACGCTGAGAAATTAGCATGAACTCACTCCTTGTTCAGGTGTTCCGCAGCCTTATCGGCACTCTCATGATTCATAAGCACTTGTTCGCTCCTGACTTTCAAAGCATCCGCCGAGGTTTGGATACGCTGAGATGGTGGATTGGGGCTTGTAAGAATACTCCGTACAGCAGACTACCAAGACCTACGCTAGATATCACTTTCTCCCTGAAACCTTCTTGTTGGGTCGGTCTTATCAGAGCACTATCTCCTAAATGGTTAAAGACATATTTTCTTTAGCTATAAAGAAGGAATTTTATTAAAGAGATTGCTTTTGTGTATATTAAGTAGGTTTATATATTTAAGATTCAGTATATTTGCAGATTAATTAAATATAACTAATAAAATGCTTATTGTGATAATAATACAGATAATACTTAATTATTCTAATTCAAGTAATTATAATTTAACTATTTAGATTAAATTTAGCATGCAAGAAAAATCAAAAAAATAAAATATTTGAATAGAAGAGTTTAAGCATTTCTATAGATTAAGAAATAAAAGCAAAAGTTTATAACATTACTAATGAGTAGCTTAGTTTTATAAAAATCATAAAGGAATTAAATCTTGAAAAAATTCTAAATTTGAACCATCATTTAAAAAAAGAATAAAACTAGAAGTATCAATTCCTACTGGAATAAAAAGTGATGATGATATAAGTTTTAAAATCTTATAAATTAATAATTTTTGACTTTAGAATACTCATGCAACAATTTAACAGTATCTAGCATTAGGGTATATTCTGAAATAAGAAAATCTGGAGAACTGCTAAGAAAGTACTGAAGGAATCACTGAAAACTACAAAAAATCTCTAAAAATAAATAGTTCACCCACTGTGAACTCTATATTTCCTTAATAATATTTTAAAGCCTTTATGAACAATTCGATTTTCATGTTTTAATTAATAAGCTTTTGTAAAGTTTATTATGCAGTTAATAATTTTAAGTCTTATTAATTCTTAAGTTACACTTTTCTTGTAAGGATGATTAGATTCTTTGGAATTTAAAATTTAAATATTGAATTTCTAAGACAAATAAGAATTTCTATTAAAAAACTTATCAGTTGTAATATTCTATAAAACTAATAACAGCATAGCCTACTTCAAAGAATCTATTATTTTATAAATAATTTATGAAAAATTGATGTCTAGCAAATGCTAATCTTAAAGTCTTTAATGTGTTTCAACACATTTTAATATTAGATCTATTTTGTTCACAATTTAATATCATGGCAGACCCTGCAATGATAGCAGAAAAAAATTGTCAACCACTTCTTCCTACACTACTCTCTTCACCTTCTCCTGCTTCTTCAATAGTAATTCCGATGACCCTCTCAGAATTCTCTGAAAATCCCAATAGCCAAAAGCATGTTCGAGGTCATCACTACAGGAAATGGACCAAAGCTCAAGTAGAAAGTATGTATGAGACTGCAACCAACTACTTGAAGGAAAAAAACATTATAATCGAACAACTAACTCTAGAAGATTTCGGGATAATTGCTGCGGGAAGGTCACAATCAGCGAAAGAGTGTATGTCAAAGTTCTTTGAAGTAACCAAATCCGGAAGTTTTAAAGCTGGGATCTGGCCTGAAAGCGAAGATGAAATCCTCAAAGAACTAACATTAAAAAAGCTTTCCTGGACTCAAATAGCCAAAATTCTCAATGAAAAAATTCATAATTCACGACCTGTACGCAATGGTAAGCAATGCAAAGAACGTTGGGCAAACCATGTTAATCCAAATATTCGTAAAGGACTATGGAGTGAAGCAGAAGATATACTCCTATTGGAAACCTACAAAGAGCATGGAAAAATCTGGAATAAAATGTTTCAAATCTTCCCTGAGCGTACTGAAAGCGCTGTAAAGAATCGTTTGAAATCTTTGATAATTAGTTGCAAGCAGGATATTGGCAGTCTAAACAATTTGTGTAGAGCTATAGATAGAATGATCGAAAAAAAAAGAGATAAGGTAGAAGATGATATGGAAGAATGTATATTTGGTAAATATCAAGAAAATTCAGGTGAGCCTATCGATTTCTGCTCGCTTGAGGAAAAACAGGAATACTAAATATAGATCTAATAGGATTTATAGATTTGTATATGGGATTGAAGTTTATGAGATTGAGGCTAGTGGGAAGATTGATGATTATGGTAAATTTAATGAATTAGAGATATTTTAGGAATTTGAGTAGGATTTTTATTCAGATGAATTTATTTCGAGCCCTATTTATAGTTATTAGAGTTCTATAACAAGCTTGGCTTAATGCCAAACAGAAGTTTAAGAATTTATATTTATTTTGGTGTAAGATAATGCATATAATATTGATTTCTTAGTGTTGGAACCTAAAAAAATCTTTAAGGCTTAGCAATACTTAATTAACTATTAAGTGATGATGCATTGCCTTTATTTTTACTAAAAATCTTATTGTAGTTTATTTTGCCCCTTCCACTTCTAATAAAACTATATATTGCCCTATAGTCTTTATCTTCATTTCTTTCATCCCAGTTTGGTTTTGAAAAGTTTAAACCAAAAAATTGCTTTTCCATTTTGCAATGGTTAATACCTTTCACATCTCGTACAATTTTACAGTTTTCATCAAGTTCTTCATATAATTTGCTAAGTACAGCTTCTTTGTTTTTTTCTCTGAACTTTTCTATAGCTTTCAATAAATGGCATCTATAAACAACTTGATTATTACAAAATGCTTGTCCGAAGTTTAATCCTAAAATCTTCGCATCAATATCAAAACAACTTTTAATATCACTTTTGCACATAAGTCTATACTTATCAGTTTTCCTACAATTATTGCATAATACTCTTTTAATTAAAGGGCATCTGTAAAAGTTTTCTTCGCTAGGAATTTCTTTGCATTCTAAACAGCATGACACATAAAGTTTTATATAAGAATGTTTCCAGTTTTCTGATTCAGCAACAACTTCAAGAAAATCTCTTTTTATTAAGCATTTCCAAAGCTCTGGCTCCCATGTTGTATGATAAAATTCTTTACTGACAAAGGGTAAAACCTTAACAATGTCATTTAGTTCTAAAAATAAAAACACTTCGATAAGCATCCTTCTTCTTCTTGTTGAATTCGTTGTTAAAGATTTATCTTGAAGCATAAGGGTTGCTTTCATTTTTTCAGGAGTTATTTGGTCTAAAGGGAAAAATTTTGAATTCCAATTCTCTAGCCAGTCTTTAAACACCTTGCTATTTTCTTGATTGAGCTTTAATGTTATGTTTTTTTCTATTATGTATTGGTTGAATCTTGGAGTGAAGCAGGGAAGATGGTAATATTCTGTTGACATCATGATTTTTTTTATCGTCACGCGCATTTCTTGTTTTTTGAAGCTAATTGAGCATTTTGTGCATGAAACCTTCGTTCTTTGGCATTCTTCAACAGTGAATTTATTTAGCATCATTTTTTGTAATGTTTATTATTATATTGTACGATATATCTATCTATTGAATATCATCAAGTTTTATGGACATCATTTCAATTTTCATTTTTAAAGTTTTTGCAATTTGGCATGAGAACCTACTAGTTGTTATAAGCATTTTTATATTATCTATAAAATTCTATAACTTTCAAAATTAATTGTATATGCAATTATTATTATCAGGGTCATAAAACTATGCAATTAAAACCTTATAATTCAATCCTAATAATCATAAATTAATCTTTATCATTAGCTTTATAATCACTATCATCAGAGCTACTTTCATCAGAGTTATACTTATCAAAGTTACTTTCATCAGAGTTATACTTATCAAAGTTACTTTCATCAGAGACATCATCTTCATCATCATTAAGTAAATTATCTCCTTGTGTGTACTTATAATATTCTAAATTCTTATGAAGTCTTTTATATTCTCTCTGTGCATCTCCACTTTCAAAAATGCTTGCATCAGCAGCAATAGCATTAAGCATATTTTCCCTTTCACTATCAGGAGAAAGCTTAATAATTACATTATTATCAGCTTCTTCGAGATCAAATTTATAACTTGGGTTTATATCCTTTATAAGTTTTGTTAAATCATAAGCAATCAGACGTGATTTTTCTAATTCAGCAAGATTTTTCTGTTTAGATTCAATAATAATAATAATTTTCATAGATTTTTTCATTAGCTCTTCAACTTTTTGCATTTTGAGTTTGATATCGTGGGCTTTTATAGTGTTTCTAAAATTCATACTGCGGAACACTTTTTTCATTGTGTCTCTTGCTTGTTTATTTTGGGCTAAACGGATACTTTTCATTATAAGTGAAGTGTAATTGCTGAGTTGGACCATCGGTGGATTATTGCTGACGAAGAGGATGTCTAATTTTTCTTTTGATGCAAAGGATTTTGTATATTCATAAGTGTTTTCCCATATAAAGTCTCCAGATTCGTCATAGACTTCGACTTTACCTTCAAGATTTTCATTTGGATTTATTGGAAAATATTTGATTCCAATGCTTTGGAGGAAACTGTGGTTTGATTTAATATCGTCTAAGGTAAGCTTCTTCTTTAGAGTTGGGTGAGCTATAGGTTTGATATTCCTTGCAAATTTTCTTAAGGCTGTGAAAATTATCATATTTATTATAAGAGTATGCTCCAAAGACAAGGTTGAAATCAGTTTAGATTTTATAAAGAGATATATAAAGATTTTCATGGAGCAGGCTAAGATGATTATATTATTATATAAGCGCAGAAGTAAGATTTTATCATATCTAAAGCCTTCACTTACAATTTGTCTTTGATTTTATTATGTATTTCCTATTAAACCAGTTTTGAATGTATAAAAATTTCTATTTTCTAGCACCTGAACAGCATATTTCTTACATTCATAAACCTTAAAGCTAAAAATTTATAATCACAACTCCCAACCCAAAATCTTAAACTTTCAACTAGCGCACAATCATAATTTTCTAACCCAATACATTATATAACTCAGGAAGCCCTTACACCTTAAAAAACCACAACATAGTATTAATTCTCTTAATTTCACCAACACCTCCCAACATCTAAAAAAATACTATTCTCAAAAATTGACTCAAATAATTAGAATAACTACTTAAAGTTCAACTTTTTGGCCGCCTGCCTTGTTAATAACGTACTTAGAAATCTCATCAGCAGTTCTGCCACCTGAGTATTTTTCAACCATCTGCCCATTTTCGAAGTAAAGCAAAGTGGGGTATCCTCTAATTCCATAAGCACCTGCTGCATTTTTCTCGACTGTAGAGTCAACTTTTGCGATTCTTGCGGCAACTCCACTTTCTTTAAGTAAGTCAGCAGCTTTCTCATATTCTGGGGCAAGTTTCTTGCAGTGCCCACACCATGGAGCATAGAACTCTATAAGGATATGTGAATTCTCTTTAAGTGCATCTTCAATTGTGCTGTCAGTCAGGACTAGGACGTTAGATTCTTGCCCTAAAGCAAGACCTACTAAAAGAAGTACTGCGAGGTGCTTAATAGCCATTTATTATACTGAGAAAGGCTTAAGGTGATTTTAGTAGGTTTTTGATTGTAGGGATGCTAAAATATTTTAATTGAATATGCTGGGAATATTATAAAGTGTAAGATTTGAAGAAAAATAGAAAATTTAATTCTTGATATAGTGGAAATTGATTTTTGTATGTTTGAGGATTAAGATTTATAGATTTTTTAAAGAATTGCAAGGGAGATTATAAAGAGAGATATGAAAATTGTAAGATGAGATTGAGAGAAAAATATGTCTATTTTCTGATGGAAAGATGAAAATGAGGAAGATTATACACAAAAACAACTCCAAAATTGTGTTAAAATCATACTCCATAAACAAACTCTTATAATTCCTATTAAGCATTTTTGCCTTACAAACTCCAACCCTATTAAGCATTTTTGCCTTACAAACTCCAATATTTTTTCTATCTGATTATTTAAATTCTTATTTTCTATTCAAGATTTAAACTTACCACAAATTTTTAAAATTATTAATATCACAATCTCCTATACTTAAAGCCTTTCTTCCCTATTTTAATCGTGCATATCCCTATGAAATTATTTACTCTCAAGCTCCTATCCACTCATATTCTTTACATAATTTTTTTAAATGTTTAACTTATAATGTTTAAAGAAAAAGAAACATGGGCATTTAAAAGGCATCTTTCACCTGAGCCATCCACAGGGAAAATCGAAAAACTAAATCTTTTACAAGAAAACCTCTCAGTAGCTGCTGAGACAATTATAGCATTAAAAAAAGAAAGGGATTCATTAAAAGAGTCTTTGAAAAGCGCTTTAGATGAAAGCAAGTACAAAGAAAAAATACAAGAACTAGAAAACTCAAGATCCAGCATGAGGAGCTTTAACCGTGAAGGTCTGAGCAAACTAGCTTTAAAAGAAGAGTTACAGAATCTGAAAAAAATCGCTACAGAGAAAGACAAAATGATAGAAAACATGGAGAAAAAGTTCTCAGATAGCAAGTCAGACAAGGTGGAATTTAGAACTCTTAATGAAAACTATACTGCGCTTAAAACTGAAATGCTAGAAAAGGACAGGTATATACAAATGCTAGAGAAAAAGCTTAGGGATTACAAAAATGAATATGATGGAAGATTTTCTGGTGAATCCCTGCAAGAGCTTAAACTTGACCTTAAGGAAAAAGCTTTAGCACTTGAATCTCAGGCCTCACAAATCAAAGACCTTATGTCAGAAAAAACTCAATGGAAAAAATTATATGATTTGATATCTGGACTGATACCAGAATATTTAGAAAATGAGAAATATAATGATTTTTTTGGGAAAAGTGACTGGCAAAAATTCAGCGAGATGCTTATATCCTTAAGGAACTCTATAAAAGAAAAAGATATACTTATTGATGGTTTGAATAGAAAACTAAAAGATGCTATGAGTAAAACTGAAAGAAAAGACTGGGAGCATATAAGAGACACAGGCCAAAACATGAAAAGTGATCTAGAAAATTTACATTACAATAAAAAACACTCTGAAGTTGTAGGCTTATTCACAGAAATCAAAGATACAGTAAATGAAGTAATTGATAAAGTGCACTCATGCTCTCAAGTCCATAGTTATTTTAAAGCCCACCTTGTGTGCTCAAAAAGGTTTAAAAGTATGATAGAAAATCAAGAGTTCCCAGAAAGTTTATTAAAACTCATGAAGCTTCTGATTGACATAATAGACAACTGTCTTAATAATAGTATGATGTCAACTAAAAACCCATATACAACAGAAACACCTATAGGAAATTATAAAAATACTATAAGAGGGGAAAGAGAAGAGAGCTATGGAAGGTTTAGTAAACACGAAACTGGTAAAAGCAGTAGGTATAAAAGTGAAGAAAAAATACATACAGAATGGGTAAAATCTTCAGGCAAAGAGCATGGACATAAAATATCGTCATGGACACAAACACCTAGTGACAAAATTGTGGTTGGTAAAAGTATAAAGCCTACACTTCAGTTAACTGATTTGAATGAGGAAAAAAATAACAGGAGTATTCAAACAAGTTTTGATGTACAAAAAATAATTTCCCCAAAAGTTTTTACTCAGATCTCAGAGGGAAATAAGAACTTTAGTAATTTCCCAACACCCAAGACCCAGTATATCCCTCAAATAGAAGATACTTCACATTTTCCACAACAGTATTCTTACGAGGCAAATGAAGCTAGTCATAATTATGCACATCAAGGAAAAAATCCTAATTATATTAAGATACAGGATAATGCTTATGAGAATCAGCAAAGGCCAAGATTTGAACCAGGACAGGAGTATTATGGTTATCAAGAAAAAGAGTATAATTATGATAATCAAAGGGCTTATAATGAAGAAAATGCTTATGGAAGCCAGATTAGGCAAAACAAGATTGCTAATTATGATGAACCCAGCTTGAGAAGCAAGAAAGAATTAATTCATGAGGCTGAAGGGAGAAAAAATCTCAACCATGATAGACCCCCACGAAGTACTGGACAAGAGCCTCTTTACCAAGCAGCTCCTAAAAGGCTGACAAATGAAGGATCATATGAATCTGGTCAAAGGAGATTTGGTAGCCAAGAAGGGCCTTATGAAAGAATCCTTAAAAGCCCAAATAATCAAAGAAGGCAATTTGATAGCTTAAGACGTCCTGATATTGAAGAGCCAAGCTACGGAGCGGAACAACTAAAAAAATACGGAAGCAAAGATGATCATTTCCTTATAAAAAAACCTCAAGGTGTAAATGAGCCTTGCTATACTCAGCAGATCCCATACTATGAAAATGCTCCTAAAAAGCAAGATTTTAAGCCTTGCAGCTCAACACCTAAAGCAACATTAGATCCAAATTATTACAATAGTGGAGGACGTCAAGACTTTCCATATCCTATTCCAAGCCAAAAAAAAACATATGAAAATCCACAAAAAAAGTTCACCTACCCTGAAAGCCCGTATGAGACATACCCATCGTCAATAGCTGCAAATGATAGTCATTTCAATGAAAACCCTCTGCCAGCAGTTTATTCACCTAACCGTAACCAATCACCAAAAGCTCACATGGATTTGGCTTTGTTTGATGAAAGCCACCAACTGCTTAAAATCATTGACAAACAGAATTCACGTCTAGCCAAAATCAATAATCAAATCTCGCAGCTTGTGCCAAGTAAAACTGAAGCTATATCTGAAAGGGAAGACTTTGATGAGTCATCGCATGTTGCAAACTATGGCAAAGATAGAAAAAACCCAAAAGCTAAAAACCAGAGGAATTTAGAAGATGATGATAATGCTGAAGGGAAAAAAGACTCTTATTTCTATGATTATGAGACTGAAAATGCATATAAAAAATCAACTAATCCTAAAGAGAAAGTTTCTGATAACAAAGCAAGACAAAGCCCAAGAGGGATTAAAATTACCAAACCAGGGGATAAAAAAGATCCTCAAGAAAGTTTGCAAAGATCTAGAATCCCAACAATTCCTAAAGCAAATACATCATTAGAAGAGTCAAAAAGAATAAAATCCCCACCACGAACAGGAAAATCTACGCCAAACCTAGAAAACTCAAAAAGGATAAAATCCCCAACAAAACCTGATAGAAACAATACAACTACTGATGATGGAAAAAGAGCCTGTTCACCAAAAAATATAGAAAAAAATGCAAGACCCAAAGCTGAGGATACAAAAAGGATTAAAACCCCACAAAAAAGCCCAAGATACATAAGTGAAGAGATAAAAATAACCAAGCCTACTGAAAGCTTTAAAATCCCAGAAGGATACGAAAATGCTCCCTTGTCACCAAATTCATTTGAAGAATCTGTAAGAGAGTCAAGCCCATATAGAAAACATAAAAACCCTGATTATGCTAATGAATATATTTATGAAGATGAAAATGGTTCAAGAAGTCCTAATGGAGAAGATACAGAAGGCTTCCAGGATTCTAGTGATCAAGATAATCCTAAAAAAGAGAAATTTAGGTCAGGATTAGAAGTTTCTGCTTTGAGAATACCACCAAAAGACTCACAAGAAAATAGAATATCTGAATATGGTAAGAAAAATAATCTAAGTCCAAGAAGAGATCTTAGAGAACCTGATGATAAAAAAAGAAGTGATAGGAACTGGTCACCGGATTTAGATGCTGATAGGTTTAGAGGGTATACTAGACCTTTGCTTAAAGAAGAAAAATGCTGGGAAAGTGTTTCAGACTTCTTTGGAAGAAAAACCCCTGAAGATAAGAGTAAAGATATAGAAGATAATTAGGTAGTATAATAATTATAATAGATGATTGAATAATTTTATTTATTGCATTAATATAAGGTAATATTTACTATAAAAGTAGGAAATTATAACAAACTTTCAGGGATACTGATTAGAATAAGCAATTTTGACTATAAAACCTAATGGAAATGCATATTTGCACTTCTTATAAGACTTTAATAGCTTTTTATATCAAAATCTCTAAATAACTTAATTCCTAGGTCTTCTTCCTCGTCTAAATCCTCTTCCCCTTCTATTGTTATACCTCCTAAGGTCCCTTTCAGCCATATACACACTTTCTTCGCCAAAAGTTTCCCGGTCCATTGCTTTTTGCTTAAATCTATCATATTCTTCTTTATCATTGTTGGACAAATTGTCGAAAAACCCAAGATTTTTATCATATTTTTTTTCAGTTTCTTGATTGCATGAATCTCTCTGTAACTTCACTGCTTCAAAATCAAAATCTTCCTTTAAAGTTTCTTTAAGCCTTTCGTCTGGATTCTGATGAAGTTCGCCATAATTCCGATTTTGATATCTATTAAATCTTCTTTGAGGTCTTTTTCTATCATAAGTATCTTGCTTTGTCTCCTGCTCTTGCTTTATTGATGATTCAGGCTTTGGCTCTACCTCTTGCTTTTTTATTGGCTCAGGTTGAACAGGTGTAGATTGAATTACTGTCAAGTCCTTTATATCAGCTCCACGAAAGATAATTATCTCATAAATCTCAGTTGATGCTGGTATTTCACGTCCGTCACCACGGCGACCTTCAGTGCCAAAAGATCTTACGCTCGCTAGAGATACAGTATGCTGAGAAGTGTCTATGCTACTTAGAGTTCCTTCGTATCTGATGTCTGATTTTGAGATAAGGCTTATTTGGCTGCCGATATATGGAAGGCTTGAACTCATTAAAGATTATATTTAGTATAATGTTATGAATGTTAGCGAAAATCTATATTTATAAGGCTAATAAGACTGATAGCTAATTATGATTAAATATAGACAACTAATATAGTCAATGATTAAATCTAAAAATCTAACAATTTTAAAATCATAATTAATAAAGAAATTTAAGTCCTTACCATAGTCATAAATTATCCAATATAAACTTAATTTTACTCTATGATAAAACTTTTTCAACAAACCTATTAATAAAAAAAAATCTTATTTATCACCAAAATCTAATAAAATTCCTAAACTCAAACCAAAAATCATTGCATCCCACTAAGCATATCCTCCTAGCCAAATGAGCTATAATTTTCTCATCATCAATTTTTTTTTCAATAATAAAATTGTCTATCTAAATCTTAAACCATTTACTGTGAAAATGACTAACTTTATGTTTCATATTTAAATGTCTAAGAAAGAGACAGGGTGTTTGTCATTCCTCCTCACAGCTTGTTCTAAGCAAAAACCAAGCAAAAAGCATAAAGCTATTTTAGAAAGCATAACTACACGCACACTCAATACAGCAACACAAACTTCTTCCGAAGCTAGCATAATCAGAAATTCAACCCCCGCTAATCTTTACCCAAGTTTCCACAAACCAACAATTGCCATCAAATCCAAGCTAGGTTTTCAACTACAAAACTCAAATACCCGAAATTCCATAAAAAACGATTACAACAAAGAAAATGCATCGGCACAAATATCATTTCCTGACAGTCTAGAATGCATAAAAGAAAGCACAAGGTTTGAACCTTTATTATCAAATAATACAATTAATGTATTTTTTAATAATTGTTCACCAAGGAATAGTCTAAAGTCTAAACCTGATCCTTTTTTATGTAGAGCTCATTCTGATAGACCAAAATTGATGGCAATTACCCCAGATCAGTTTTATAAGCGAAAGCATTTACCAGCATTGCGTCCATGCAAAGCTTTTGAAAAAATCTTTCCTGATAACGAGGAGTTTTAAGTTGATATAATATTTGATCAAATAAATGGAAAAGCGAATTACTAACTTTCATACAAAAGGGATTTTCTATGAAGAGTTCATTAGAAAGAAGACTATCGGGAGGAGAAATAAAGGACTTTCTGACAAGGAGATGTATATATTGAAATTCATAGAAGAATTGAAAAAAGCTAAAAACCATATGATGGGAATTATAAAGGAAAAAGATAAAGAAATTGAAGAAGCTATCAATGAAAACCGTAGGCTTAGGACTTTATCCCAAGAGCTCAAACAAACTATCAAATACAAAACTAACTCAATTTCGTTATTGAAATCCTCTATAGACAACTGATATTTAATAATAATATTCGTTTTAGTATTCCATTTTCAACTATTTTTGAAGTTTATTCTAAATTTCCAATACAATATCTTCTCCTTTTATAAAATTCTAAATTTCATTATAAAATTTGTATATTGTTATTCAAAAGATGTATAATAAAAATCACAACCAATACATTTCATTAAGAAAGATTTTCTATAACTAAACTAGAATCTAATACCAAACAAGGCTTTATCTTCACGTTTTTCTCTCCAGTAATTTATGATAACCACTAAGCCAATGAGGACCATGCATCCACAACAGACTCCAATGATAATACCAATTTTATCTGTGGGAGAGGCAAAAAGTTCTAAAAACCATTCATCAGTGTTATCTTTAACAGGAGAAGCTATGAGGTATGAATTAGGAATTATAGGAGTCCATGATTTGAAATTGCTACTATTTAGTGGAAGTGCTACATAAAACTCTTCAATGTAACTATTTGTTCTCCCAAGTCCATAAACACAGTAAGGGGTGTTTAAAGAATAAAACCCAGTCATAGGCATTTGCGTACTATGCAATATAACTTTTTTCATATCAAGTTCAGTTAGCGTAAACATGAAAACAGCACCTGGAAAAGCTGAACTATACCCACCTTTTGATTTACCATTCAATGCAAGAGCTTTCAAATGAAAAGCGTCATTTAAGAAGTTGTTATAAAACCCTGTTATCTTGTAATTAGTCTGGTTTTTTGACACAACTATGATATCTAAAATCCCATTATCATCCAAATCAAAAAAGCAAGCAAAAACAGCCCCTTTAATGTTCCTCATCTTATCAAACTCATTACTTTCATGTATCTCCAATGTTCTTTGAGCTTTTCCACATGACTCACAGTTTTTATTCTCTAATATTTCAATCATAGCCGAAGAACTTCCTTCACTTGCATTAAACACAGTTATTAAAGCATCAGGGTATCCATCTAGATTAAAATCTCCAAACCTAATTGTAATAGGGATATCATCTTCAGCTTTATAAAAAGAACTTGCTATTGTTATAACCTCTTTATCGTTATCATTAGCTGACACATCTGAACCTAATCCAATAAGCTTAAAATCCTCAAAGCTTTTTCTAGAAAATGAGCAGTCATTTGACACATCATTATAATTGTAAACAATATGAATTTCATTCTTCTCAGCACAATTATTACCAAGACATACAGCAAAAACTAAGTCTTCAACCCCATTCCTATCAATATCCGCAAAGCTCACCTGTTGGGTACCTTTAGGAGCAAGTTCTGATAATCTTCTACAATAAAGCCCATCTTTAGCATTAAGCCAAACTTCAAAATAGAGGTTATTATCTTTAATCACAGTAAGAAACAAATCAGCCAAACAGTCCTTATTAAGATCAACAAATGCAATAGAATGAGGATATGATACTTGCAAACTTTCATAACTTAAGCACCATTCACTAGTATTACTTGTATAAATATGATCATTTAATAGCTCAGCTTCTTTAAGAGAATCAGAGAATTTGTAAATAGCTACTCCTTGATTTTTGTTATTAAGAACCTCTAAAAGTAAGTCTCCATTTAAATCCATAATGACTGGCTGGGAGTTGTTTGGGATTTCAATTGCGGGCTGAGCTGAAAAAGCTCCATTGTTTTGCAAAACAACTTGCATAAAAGTGTTGTTTATATAAGTGTATGTAATGAGAATATCGAGTGAACCATCAAAATCTATGTCACCAGGAATGACATTCTGCACTGTGCCATTGACAGTATAGTAGAGCTTTGAGTCAGAGACAAATTGAAGCTCGCTATTGTCCCATATAAAGACTTGTAGAGAATTTTTTTCATTGTCTAATAGGATCATGTCGCAACTAGATAGGAATTACTATTTGTCCTTGTTGAAGTAGCCAAAAGCTGATAACAGCATGGTACTGTCTTCTAAGCCGATTGTTACTTCATATAAGCCAGGGTCTCTATTCTTTTCAAACATTCCTGTATGGAAATATTTGATGTCATTTGCAGCCAAAGCGAGGCCTATTAGAAACACAAACATTTTTATTATTTCCTTGTAATAATTATTTTGTATTAGGTTTTAATATGCTATTTTGGAAATTTTTGTTATTATTTGCCTTAAGATTCTTTATATTATATGCTGAGTTTTTATATGAGTTCTATAATAAGATTATGTTCTTTAATGCTTTAAAATAGAAAAAAGTATATTCAACAGAATTTATCCTAATAATGCATATAGTCATTAAGTATGAAAAATACTATTTTTAATAGAGCTAAATTATAATATCAAATAACTAATATTATTTTGAATAATAATGGAAGAAGTAAAACCTGATTTAACTTTCTTGTAGAGATCCTTCCAAAACATCCAAGAGAATATATTGAATGTGTACTTTCTTGTAGAGATCCTTCCAAAACATCCAAGAGAATATATTGAATGTGCATGCAATCAGTCCTTGAAAAAAATATCCAAGAAGATATTGATGCTTTACTATATCTAAATGAAAGTTCTATAGGAATGCTATGCAAATTATAAAATGTATAAATGATCCATGCTCTTTTAGCAACTGTCCTTTTTATCACCTGTAAGTTTTGGTATGAATATTTTGCAGGTCATACCCAAATTCTATCTTGATTGCTAAAAACTTACATTCTTGTTCTTGAAATTTTAAAAGTGTTTTTACAAAACTTCTCTGGTCTCAATAGTGCCTGCAAAAATTTAAATAAAGTGATTTTTTATATAGGTTTATACTAAAATTATCTAAAAATTCAATTTGAGAGTTGTTTATTAGTATTATACAAACTTTAAACTAATAAAATTAACTAAATAATAAATTAAAAATGCTTGATAGTGATCAAGATTTTTTCCTTATTGTGGATAAAAAACTAAAAACTTCAAGTATAATAAAAGCATTACCACAATTATGCGCAAATGGAACAGCAAATGAACTAGATTATATCTTGAAGTGCATATATGAATCAGAAAATAAAAAATGCAAAGCTTTTGCTAGAGCCATATTATTACTCAAGCTTGATACTGAGATCATACTCGGAAATAGTTTCATCAAATATTTTAATGAAGTCAAACAACTTTTGACTGATTATCCCAAATACGAACAGCATATAACATATTATTTTGATTTTATTCTACATAAACAGATCATCGCTTGCCAAAAAAATGACTTTCTTAGCTTAGTTGAACAAGCTTATCTCTTAAAATTACCTGGTGACTCAATTTCAATCCAAGAAATCCAAAAAATACTTAATGAAATACTCTGGAAAAAAACTAAAAAATTATCTAAATCTTCATCATCATCCAAAGCACTTTCAATTATATTTTTAATCCTTCATGCAGAAAAATACAACCATAATCTTAATGATATAAAAAATACTATTGGAAGTCTGCTTCTAGATTATATAGAAGAAAGAAATGGATTTATTTTTAACGATACAACTACTGAGCATAACATTGAAGAAGATCAAAAAATTCTTACTTTATTAGCTCAATTCAATATAAAAGACAAAATATTTAATGAAAATTTGGCTTATATAAAAGGAAAAGTTGATAATTTAATAGCTGAAAATAATAACAAATCAGGGATAATGCATTTAAAAGATAATTTAGAGCTTACTTATATTAAAGAAAATATATATTTAGATGAATCTCAATGTTTGGCAATTGAAGAAAATAAATGTTTTAGAATGAAATTGTATAAAGCTCAATATGATTCATGCCCTGTTTATGTTAAAATGTATATGCCCTTGGATTCAAATGAGGATGTTTCAGTTATTTATAATGAAGTTAAATACTATCAGCTGTTGAGCAGTAAGACTAATGAAAATTTTGGGTTTTTGAAGTTTTATGGGATTTTTTTAGAAGCTGAGCGTATTTTTTTGGTCATGGAATATCAGAAATACAATTTAATGGATTACATAACCACAATGCAAATGAAAAAAGAGAGAGTTGATGATAATTTGTATACAACTATAGCTTTAAAACTATTGAGTACTTTTGCTGAAATGGCCGCATTAGGTATCCATCATGGGAATATGCTCCCACATAATATGCTTATAGATGAATGGCTAAACATAAAAATTTTTGATCTTAGTTGCTCTGTAATAAAGGTAGAAAAATATCTATGCAGTTCTGATTGTGAACGCCATGCATTACAAGATAGGAATGGTTATAGTGCTCCAGAATTTAATAGCAATATTATAAAGAATAAAACTAAACTTTCTATAGAAAAGGCAGATGTTTTTTCTGTTGGTATGATTCTTTACCAGCTTTATACGTTGAAACATACAGGAAACCTAAATCAAGTTCAAACTAATCCTTTTTTAATCCAGGAAGTAAAAAAAATTCGTTACTTGCACATAAGCAAACTATTACAGAATATGCTAAATGCCGACCCAGAAAAAAGAGAAAAATTCTGTAATCTACTTGCATATATAGATAACAATTACGATACGCTCACATTAGAATAATATTATCAACAGTAATATAGCTTATAATCCTTATTTTTATATTTAAGATAATATCTTATAGCTCAGAAGTTAATTAAAATCTTCATCAAAAACTTCAATATAATCCCCTTTACTTGAAAAAGAATGCAAGTCAATATTTCCTTCATTTATAATCCATGGATGCTTGAGTATATTTTTTGCAGTTAGCCTTGTGTTAGGGTTAGGATCAAGTATATCTCTTATCAAATCAGAGCATGGCCTTGATAAATAATCAGGTATCTCATAAATACCCTTCTTAACTTTTTCAAACACTTTTTTTTCTGTGCTACTTTGGAAAGGAAACTTTCCAGTAACAAGGACATATAATAATATCCCTGAAGCCCAAATATCAACAGGGGGTCCAGCAAACTGTTGTTTATTTATAATCTCAGGGGCCATATAGCTAGGCGATCCACAAAACACAAGAGTTTTTTTATCATTTGAATAGCATGTAGCAAACCCATAATCAATAAGCTTAACTTTATAATCCAAATCCAATTGAACATTCTCCAGTTTAATATCCCTGTGTGTAATATTTTTTTCATGACAATATTCTAAAGCAGATATAATCTGTTTATATATAACACTTGCTTCAGCTTCATCTAGCCTTTTATGACTCTTTGCCACTAAATGATTATTTAAAGCTATCCCTTTAACATATTCCATAACGATATACAAATTGTGTTTTCCTCTGATTTCTTCATAGAATTTCACAACATTAGGATGGTCGATTTTTTTGAGGATTTTTATTTCCCTTTTGACATTTTTCCTCAAATTTTGATCTTCTAAGCTTTTGTTGCTGTAGATTTTTATTGCACATTTTTGCATTGTCTCTTTATGTGTAGCTAATTTAACTACTGCATAAGACCCTTTACCTATATCAGACCAAATGTTATAGTTTTCTAGAATGTCCATTTCAAGTATATGGGCTTTGTCTGAAAGGTCTTTTAATGGGATGATTCTAGCTTGAGTTTTTGGGCCGAATGGTAAGCTTGGAGACAATGGAGGTCTTGGTGAATGATTTTGGGTGTTAGTGTTTAAGCTTTTAAGCCCGTGACTACGGCGGACTGGGTTTGGGCATATAATTTCATCATTTAAAGGATGTTAGTGTTTAAGCTTTTAAGCCCGTGACTACGGCGGACTGGGTTTGGGCATATAATTTCATCATTTAAAGGATCTATGGAAATGTCGCTTTGGGAAGAAGTTTCTTCTGAGTTTCGGATTATGATGAGTTTTTTGGCTGGGGCGAGCTTTTTGATTGTCCCTTTGCGTGTAACACCCAATCGCATATTAAATATTTATATCACATTTAAAAGGTAAACCTATAACATAAAAAGTTTATAATAATTAAGTATAAAAATGTGTTCAAGATATTATTTGCATAGCTAAAATCAATTCTTGTATGCCTTTT
The DNA here is from genome assembly GCA_001970955.1 of Stentor coeruleus. NCBI lineage: Eukaryota > Ciliophora > Heterotrichea > Heterotrichida > Stentoridae > Stentor > Stentor coeruleus. The sequence continues at coordinate 126,081 of MPUH01000034.1, read as the reverse complement.
AGCATAAAAATAGGTTAAGTTTTACTATAACAAAAACTAATATAAAAATGAGTCAAGACCGTTTATTTGCATTGCTAAAAGTAGCTGAAGGTTATTTTTATATAGAAATACTATTTTCCATAAGCTTACCCACACATATATTATCAAAATATCAGAATTTAAGGAACTCAATGCTATCAACTAATGATTTTTCTTTAAAAAAATTCAGTGATTCCTTTTCTCCAAGAATCCCAGAAACCGCACAAAGCGGCTATATGAAACTTATAAGACTTATTAGCATGACACTACAAAACATACATGAAATGACTAAAACCATCATCGAAACATCAGCAAGACCTTCTGCAAGGTCATCACCAACGAAAAGTTTTCAAAGCATTGATAAAGAAAAATATTTAAGCTTCAGAAACAACCCAGTATATGAACAAGATAGATTTCAAATGCCAAAATTTGATGGAGATATAAAAGATATAACTGAAATCACATATGAAATCGAGGATTTTGAAAGAAGGATATTAGAAAACTTAGACATGGTTAAAGATGTTATAAGAGTCTATAGCGGAAATATGAAGGTATCGAATGAAGATTTTCGAAGTGGGAGGATTATAAGCAAAAGCATGGATATAGAAATTATCCAAAGTGAGAAAAATTTCCTTATAAAAGAAAACGATATGCTAAGACAGGAAATGAATCAACTTAAACTCAACTGGTCCTCTGAGCTTGAATCAGCTAGAATACAATGGAATAAAGGTCTGGATAATATGCAAATGACATATGAAGCAAATATGAAAGAACTTATAAATTCGCATAATATACAAATAGAAGAACTTAAACATGAACATAAAGAAAAGTATCAAAATACTCATAGTACATTTAAAGAAACTGAGAATAAATATATCGAAAAAATTGAAGCTATGAATGAAGACCAAGCTGAAATGTTTAAAAAATTCACAAATAAAATCAATTTCTTGACATCGAAAAACAATGAAGATAATGCTTTTATTGATTCAATTTATAATAGGATTGAAGACATTTTTGGAAAATATGATTTGATTGAGAGGTATAATGAATATACTAGTCTTAGAGAAAAAATTATATGCAAACTTGATGATATTGCTGCTGTGTTTGAGAAGAATAAAGGGAATTTGAAAAAATGTACTAAGAGTGAGGCTAAGGCTAGTGTGAGTGTATTGAAAGAGAAGCTTGTAGAGAATTCAGTTATATTAAAGGATTTTGAAGAAGCTAGAAGTAAGTTAGTTAAGCATTTTGTGGATGATTCAGGGAAGAAGATAGATGTCCAGTATCCGTTGACTACAAGATATTAGTTTGAAAAGATTATTAATTATTATGATTAGTCAGCTTGAAATGTGATTAAAATAGTGATTTAGAAATGATATAGAAATGAAAATATTAGTGAGGTTTAGGCTTATAAAAATGGATTATGCCAAAAATTTCAATAATTTGGTAATTTTAAAATGTTTAAATTGTAATATATAAGTGTTACATGAGTAAATATGATTTATTTCTACAGTGGTGTATTTCAGGCTTCAAAGGTGAATCAACAATTTCTCTGCAGTTCTCTTTAAAGAGTCCAGAAATTCCACTTTTTTTCAATATGTTTTTAACCATGTTAGAGTTTGAAAGCATAATATCTTTTGCTGAAGATTTTATACTTGCTTGACTTGAACTCATCCTAATATTTTTAGTTGTGTCAATATACAAAGTGCTATCTGATGAAACTCTCAATCTGCTATGAAGAATTTTCTTCTTACTTTCATTGATTTTTTCCGCCCTATGATCATAGCGAGGGGAGACTATAATAGGTGGATTAGGACGCTGACTCATTCTTGATAAGTAATTTTGAATATCTCCAGATATTTCCTGCCTGTCTTTCTTTGAAAAATTGTGTTTAAGATTTTCTATAGTACGTAATGAAAGAAGCCGATCTGTATTTCTTTCTATTTCTATCTCATATCTTTGTTTTATAGAATTTATAATCATCTGGCATGCTGGACGATTTTTAACATCCTATATACTACTTACATTTATATGAGCCATATAAACCTGACCAAATGTAGATACACAAGTACAAGCTGTATTTCTTTTATTATGATCATCCACAAGCTCTTCTTGTCCGAATATTTCCCCTTTGCCCTTTATAACCACCTGAAAATCCACTTTCCTATTTTTTTCCCTTAAATGCTTTAGTTTCAGTAAAGAATTTTCATCAAAAATACTTGGGACTTTAATATCTTCTTTAACGGTCAATTTAAACTCTCCGGATTTAATAAAATATATATATTCTGGAGGAGAGCCTTCAGAATATAAAACTTGTTTTTTTCTAAACGTATTCTCAGTCATTATATAAGCAAGGTTTTTCAAAGTAGTATGATTAGCTAAGGCAAATATCGGTAAATTTTTTAAAAACTCAACTCTGTCATGTATTGATTTTTCAGCATCAGTTCTAAGTATTCTTTTATAATCCTTTTGTGTCAGAACGGCAAAATAAGAAGTCTCATTGCATTTTACTGTAGCTGATCTTGGTTTATTACTAAGTAAAGCTAATTCACCAAATGAATCCCCATCACAAAGTATCTTGATTTCTTTAAACTCCTCAATTTGGCCTATACTTTCTAAAAACTCAATATCAATAACAGAAGGTTTTCTTATCAAAAATGGACTTTTTTGTATTTCTTCTTGAGTTTGCAGTTCATGTTTCACTGTAGGAATCATCAATGCTTGAGGCCTTTGTCCATTCCTAGAAATTATAGGTGAAGTTTGAAAACCTTTCTTACGGGTTTTTGATGGAACATATATACCAACTTTGCCTTTGATGATTATATAAAACTTGTCCCCAATTTCACCGAAATTTATCACCGCTTCTTCTGGATTGTAGATTTCTAATGTCATAACTCTACAACATTCCCAATGAATTCTATCTGAATTTCGTTGTTCGGATATACTTTTGAGGAATTTTATGTCTTTGGTTAATTTCATTATTTCTTCAAGATCGTGCTGGCTTCGTTGGGCAGGTGGAACTCTGAAAACGTTCATGAGGTTTTTAGAAAACTGAGAAGTGAAATTAAACATTTTATTTTAAGGCAAAAAAATTAAGTTGAAAAAGAATTTTTGGAGGAGGGAAGTAAAAATCGCCTTATAAATATTCAATAATCATCAAGTTAAATATATCCTCATATAAATATCTTGCAAAAATTCTATCTGAAAAACGGCCCAAAAAAGTGATATAAAATATCCAAAGTTTCTCTATCAAAACTCATAAATATGAACCGCTACCCGCTAACTATTCCTATAACAAGCTCAAATTTTTTATACCCAGTAACCATTCTCTATCTTCCAGCCAAAAACCATACAACTTTTTTATTTAATTTTATAATCTAATTCCATCATTAAAACCCCATCGTAATTAATAAACTTTATATATTAGTCAAGTCCTCTTGCTATTCAGCAAAGTGCTTGAAATCTCTGTCAAAGGGTTCTGTGGTTCGTATATTTCACTTACAAAATTGTTCTTCAAATCATTCCTTCCAATTTCTTCATTCTCAAAATTTTCAAATATCAAAGTGCTAATATCATGAGAGGCAAATGAGTTATAAATTTCTCTGTCTTGTTTGTTATTCCGATAAAATGAAGCTTCAAAATCCAAAGATGACTCAGAATCACTAATCTCCAACGATACATCATTACCAAGCCCAAGTATTCCCCACAATCTATCATTACCTTTATTACTCACAGGACTTTCAAATCTTGCATTCCCATGCTGTATCTGATTTAATTTGCTTTCATATTTTTTCCTAAACTTCGCATTTTTTACAGCATCTAATGAATAAAAGAAAAAGTTTTCTAATTCTTGAAGTTGATCATCATTAAGTTTTGATAGCCCGGAGTGTCTTTCAACAATAGCTAATCTTTCTTGGAACACCTTTGATTTATCTTTGAATTTTTTGCACTTTTCTTTATATTTCATTTTGCCTATTGATAGTTGTTGACAGAGGTTTAGAGCTTGTTTAAGATCATTTTTGNGAGGTTTAGAGCTTGTTTAAGATCATTTTTGAGGTTGATTTTTGAATCTAAAAGAGACTGTTTGCATTCTTTTAATTCAGTGATTTCTTGTTCTTTTTTCTTAAGTTCAAGGTGCATTGTTCGCATTCTTTCCAGTGCTAATGTCCCTTTTTGATCGAATTTTGGTGTGTTTGTCAGTTTTTCTGTTGGCATTGAAAGCTTGGGATCAACTATAAGATCCCCTGCTAGTGGACACCAAAGTTGTGCTCTAATCGTTTGTGGGTTTTCTTCAAATGATTTAGACATGTGATGCTGTCTGGATTGGTTAAATAGCATTTGAGTAAGCCTGGCAATCCTTTCTTCTAACTGTTTTCTCACTATCATAGCTTCTTCAACTTTAGCTTTACCTCCTTGCTGGGCATTTTCAAGTTCCTTTCTTAGCTGTTCAAGATCTTTTTGATAAGCTTGAAGAAGTTCAGCATTATTATTACTTTTCACATTAGCCTCAACATTGTTTGTTATAGTCTTAGCAATACCCCCAAATCTTAAAGTACTTAAAGTCATCTCAAATTGTGATAATGTTGGCACAGCTGTGCATATTATGCATGTTAAAGAGTTACCTCCAAGACTTGATCTTAGAATTTTAGTTAGATTTGAATTACGATACGGGATGTGTGAGTCTGAATTTGATGAGGTTTTTTCTGAGAGTTTGTTAATTACTTGACAAAGGTAAAATAAGCTGGTATTTATATGTTTGCCTTCATTTATAAGGGTTTCAAGATTTTCTCGTGATTTGGTGTTTTTATGTTTAGCTTCAAAAGATATGTCAGGATGGATGCTGCTGACCCTTTCAGAACCGGCTAAATCAACAAAATTCAGAGTGCTTTCTGTAGTTATGCTATTAGTGTCACTGTTTTCTATTTGGACACTTGTAACATTAAGTTTAAATATTGTGTGGGATCGTGAAGAATGATGGTTCATTGCAGTTGCCGCGTACTTTCTGTTTGATTCACCTTTTTCAATAAATTTTAGGATTTCTTCAAGGGATGCAACTACATGCTCACTTGCCCCCCGGACATAAAAACCTCGCTGCGGGTCTTCATTAACACTTAGTGCATCATTGTTGAATTCTAGGAGGTCAAAAACTTGCTCATTATATATTTCCAAGTAACTACAAGATAAACAATAAGTTCGATCTGTTGCATTTTTTACATTAGCAAACAAATCTTCAAGTGCAAATATCAAAATCCCTTTATCACTTCCTGATTCTTGAGCAGGGGTAAAACTCTGAGTACGATAAAAAGGACTCACCGATCTACCGTTTCTACCAACAACAGGGGTCACATTAGTTTTTTTCCTGAGAATCTCTTCATTACAACTCTCACTTCCCATCATAGTATAAGTCTTTCCACTTCCAGTCTGCCCATATACAAATAATGTTCCATTATACCCATCTAATGAAGCAAGGACAACTCTTTTAGCCACAGTTTCATATACTTTTTGGTTTTGGTCTTTCGAAGTAAAGCAATGATCTAATTATACCTTACTATAAGTATATGCTCTTGGAGTTCTATTTAGCCGCTTATAATCAAGTAAATATTGCGCCCAATCAGTTTTCAAACTTATAGTCGAAGTTGATACTGACCATATCATGCTCTCATTTTCTTCAACTTCTTTATAGCTCAAAGGACGAAATCTTAGAGATACGTGAATGTTTTCGCTTCGGGACATTAGTGATGATTTATTTAAAATGGTTTGAAATAAGAATTCATAATGGATTCACATAAAAGAACATTAAGTATTTTTTATATGAGACTTTGTAGTTTAGTTACTATAACCATAACATAAAATTATCATATATTTTAACTTCAGAGGAAAAGATATTTTGCTATAAGAGTTGGAAGCTTTTCAAAATATTTATATTAAAATTTACTCCTTCCTGGGGATAATATAGATGAATATGACCTTTCTGGCATAGTTCGAGATATGTTTTCTTTGAATTCAGAACAGCTGTTAATACGTTCTAGAATCAGTTCTTGTTTTTGTTCTAGTATTTTTAGCGAACTTTCGGCGATTTTATTGAACTCTGCAATTTTTTTAAGTTTGCTTTGGTAATCTGTGCTACTGATTTCTCGTAAGGCTTTATTGCTAATTGCACGTTTGTGCCTAGCACTATTTATGCTACTTTTTATGCTATTGACCTTATCTTTTTTCTGTTGAAAAATGATTTCCTCACGTTTTTTTATATACTCTAAGTCCAAAAGTGACTGCTGCTTAACATCATTTCTTGCTTTTAAAGCTTTTTCAGTGATTTTATCTTTGATTTCTTTGTTGCGTTCTTTTTTGAGCCTGTTCATATTTTGAAGTTCATTCCTTTTCTTATCTAGAGTAAAAGAGTTGTTTTTACTGTCATAGAATTCTTTCACGCTTTTGTTGCAGGGACTTTCTAATGTTGTTCCTGGGCTTGGTCTATTTTTTTCCCTGCTTCCTTTTGATTTTCTTTGGATTTCCCGTATTTTTTTATCAAGGTTCCTTCTAGACTGGATTATCATCCAAACTTGAGAACTTGCATCTGCAGGAGATGTTGGAATACATGGTTTGTGCGTTGTTTGTGAACGCTTGTGGATGGGGGATGTGGAATCGCTGCGGCTTTCTGGCAGTTCGATTACTGGAGCTAATCGTTTAAACATTTCGTTAAATATGGCTGGATTTTTTAAAGCTGTTAACTTTTAGATAGAAGAATGATTAAACATTTCGTTAAATATGGCTGGATTTTTTAAAGCTGTTAACTTTTAGATAGAAGGAATGATTAAGTAAAAATTATTAATAGAATGCTTATAATTAGACTAGATATGAGCATAGGATAAATATAAGGGTTTGCATTAAAAAAGTATATGTGCAAATAAGAAAATGAGCAGCAAATGCTTAATTTTGAACTTTGATGAGCAAGCAGAAAAATCAAGGTTATGATAATACCATATTTTGGGTCATTTATATCAAGGATATCATATGAGTAAATTATTATATCAGAAAATACTATAGCATATATAGTAGTTAATCTGAATATAACAACTTTTATTAAGAGTGTGCTTATAATGTTGTTGCTTTTAGATATATTAATGCTTTTGAAAAAATACCCAGAAGCTAAAAACAAAAAAATACTATCCCCAATTGAATGAATTCCTATATCCATGTAGTAAAATACTACAAAAATATAAAGGGATAGATAAGAGTAACTTAAGCATTTTACAGCAAGTTCTTGGCATTGAGTGTTTTTTGAGAATAGTAAAATGCAGTTAAAAATTCCGAGACTAGAAAAAAATACATGCATTTCATTAATATGTATGTGGTAGTTGTAAAGCAAAGCAATCAGCTCAGAAGAATAAAGTAATGCATTTAGGATTTTAAGCTTTGTAAAATTTGAAGATCGAAAGTCGGAGTACATCCACCTTGCGCCTGGAACAAATTCAGTGTAATTTAAATCATCAATTTCATCATCATCTTTTTCAATCGAATCTAAATATACTTCATTATCTGCAATAATCAATGGAATCTCTTCTAACATTTAATTATCGTTGGAATCATATTCAAAATTCTAACCTCCCAAAATCTCATAAATTTTATCTTAAAACCTCTAAACTCTATTTCTACTCCTAATTGGCATTATAATTTTCATCAACTTCTCTAACATCTACAGAAAAAGACTTATCATCTCTAAGACAACTTGGGCTTTCCTCATTTTTTTCATAAACCACCGTAGGTTCTTTTGCTGTTACAATCCCAGGAGTAGCTTCTTCATTATAATTTTCCACTTTACCTTTACTAAACACATCTTTTAAACTCCTCCTAGTCTTTTTCCTATTAGGTGATACAAGTAAATCAGGCATATATTTCCTTTGAATAAACATAGTTATAGCAATAATAATAAGCCAACCAACAATAAGGGCAATAAACCAAGCAATGCTTTCAGGACTAGCATTATATGATATAGTAGCAAGTATTGACATATAAGTTATAGCAATAAGTGAGCTGATTTCCCAAAGGTTGCAGCGATTATAATTAAAAGGTTTAACCTTAATCGTAACAGCAACAAAAGTTATAAAAAGTACAGTAAAAACTACACCATGAGCTAAAGGAGATATGCCTTGTAATGATTTCCCAAACGCAATAAGCAATATTTGCATACAGGTTTTGAAAAGCAAGAAAAAAGGCCGGATTTTTAGATTAAGTCCAGTACTAGCTTGCTGCCATAAAGGTCTTATAAATACAGCAACAGGTTCATAAACTATAATAGCAAAAGATGAAAGGATTATATAAGGTATATGATCATTTCCCCAACATTGCATATAACAATCTCTCCAAACAAAGTCATGACCTTGAGCTGAATGATCACAAATAAATGCATCAAGCATTAAAGCAGTAAATGGTAAGAACATTGTATTACCGAAAAAAGGTAAATAAGTGTTGTTTAGTATCCCAATAATTCTTTGGCAATAAGGGATTTTTTTAACATAATGCTCAATGTTGGTTGAAATTATTGCTACAAAGACAAACCAGAAAAAGCATATTGTGCATACAACTATAAGTAAAATCCAATAACTTTGTTTTTGAGATTGGGCTACTTTTAGGATATCTAGCATAAATATATTTGATGCGCTTTGAACAACTATTTCTAATGATTTAAATGTTGGGGCAATTGCCATGAATTGGAAAAATTCAACTGCTATTTGAACTTCTACTAGTGTGTCTTTAACACTTCTGATAACAGGCTTGGTGATTTTTATGATTTTGATTTGTCTCCATTTTTTGTAAGAGAACAAGCTTAGAAAAAGCGTTAAGACAAAGAGAAAAAAACCTATTGAGATGATGATGATTACTCCTTTAGTCGAAATTTTTTGCATATGCTCAGCAAAAGGGCAATCAAAAGTTGTATTCCAGCTGTCATGAGGGGTACTTAATATTCCGTTATGCCACAAAAGCTGACTTCCAGGTTCTTGTGAAAAAAGTATCACATCTTGTGGATTAAAAGTAAAAATTGTGACAAATTGGCCATTTTTACGTAAATTTACAACCTTATATCCATAAGAGCTCCTATCATTAGTATCAGCTTGAAAAACAACTTTACCACTAGCCCCCAAAAAATCAGTACGTCTTAAGGCATTCAATAATTCTTGTCCATTATGCACATTCTGACTATTCTCTATCATACTTTTCAAAGTTTTCGCATACAAATACACAGTGTCATATGCTAACAAAGCTTCAGTTGTATAATTCATATCATATTCATCTAAAAAATCCTCAGCAAACTTCTGTCCAATTGTGCCTTTAACCCCACTTTGTGCTAAAGTTATCGCTCCATCCAGTACATTAAAAATCTCATCTTTCCATCCACTATAAAAATTATCAATATACTCCCAAACAGTATCATCAAGCCATATCGACCCAATAAGCGCATAATCATCCCCATGAAGTTCTCTTTCATATATTTGCTTAGCCAGTTCTGCAGACACAATTTTATTCCCTAGAAAAACAATGATTTTTAACTTTTTTCTAACAACATCCTTAAGTGCAACATGAATATCGTCTTTAGTTGTAGAACTTATGCTTCCATCTTCATTCAATAAAACCCTAATTCTACGTTTATCCTCATCATTAGCTATATCTGTACTCATAGTTTTAGATATACTTATAAAAGTATCATACATAATTTTTCCAGCTGAGTCTTCTGTATATAAAAGTGCAATTTTCGACCTATCGATATATACTAAAAACATGATCACAGCTGAAGCTTGATATCCATCATGCATAATTGTCCTTAAGAAGCATGGGTAAGATAATGTATTACTAAGTGAACTTTCAGATATTCCATATGAGACAAGAGGTTTGATTTCGATATCTGAAGATAAAGATTTTGCATATAATAACCCTATATCTGCTGATGAAGGACCGATATAGCCAATAACGTTATAAGATTCTAAGACTTTTATATTGTATTCTATTATAGAATGTATTGGAGGGAATGGCTCTTGGTATATAGGTAGTAGTTGAAAATATGTTGAAAATGTTGAATCTGCGTTGATTTGGCTCACAGCTAGTTCTAAACCATTTTTAATATATTTGCTTTGTGGGTCTGAAGAGCTAGGAACTAGGAAGACTAGTTTTAAAGGAAGGGTTTTACTATCAGGAGGGAAAGTTTCACTGCCAGGCCAGATTATTGTTGCATTATTGAAAAGTTCTATAGCTTTAGTAATAAGATTATAGTAACCAACTTGAACCATTGAGTATTTAACGATATTATAAATATGATAAGTGAGTTTTCTTGTTCTGATTGAAGTGAAATATATCTCAGGTAGTCCCCTTTCATTAGGATGAGTTTTTATGTAATTGATAATTGAAGTTCCATATGGGTATTCAAGTTGGCTTATACCTGTGAAAGCTAAAGCTAGTACAGAAGTTAATCCTTCAAAAGTGTCTTTAGTTGATAAAGCTGAAAAATCAGCTTGTAGTCCAATAACCCCAGTTATAGATACACCTAGATGCTCTATAGGGGTAGCTGTATTAGAATTATACAGAGTTTGGCTAAGGTTTTCCATTGCATCACTGTTTAGTATCCAAGCGTAACCTGAAAAACCTAAGCCTGCTTGATCTGCAGCTTTAAGTAATGATGATGCAAGGACAGGATTTGTCATCACAACCATAATTTTAGCTTGAGAATTAGCAGTAGTACTTAAAAGTCGGTCTTTTAAAATCTCAGGGTGTTTAATATAGTCTTCATCGAATTGAATTTCTTCTTTAATCCAATCAGTTGACCCAAAAAAGTTCTTGAAATAATTAGCCATATGATAATTGCTTATTGAATCATCATATATAAGCCCAATATTCTTCCATCCAAAATGCTTAACTAAAGTATACAAAGCTTCAGCTTCATTTTTTGAGCAAGGATAAGTATATAAAGTGTTACTTCCTGGAATTTCTCCAAGCATTGTTGCAAGAGGACGGTTATCCACTATATGAAGAAAATTGTATAAAACAGCTTGGCTTGCTATGAACTGGGAAAATTCAATATGCCCAGTTAGGTCTATGAGGATTTTTATTTGATTATAAGCAAAAGATTCAGGTATGAACCAATAGTCTGCATTTGGAAGTACAGGAAGGTATTCTATTATCAAATTAGTCTGGACTTCTGCATTTGCTTGGAGCTCAGCTGAATCTATGGCTCCTTGAAGAGATGAAAAAACTTCTAGAAGTAGGCTTGTACTAGTATAATCAGTGACTAAAGCTCCGATAGAAATTTGAAGAACTGCATGGGTGATATAAAAAGTAAGTATGAATAACAACATTTATTGGTGATTTAAAAANAGTAGGCTTGTACTAGTATAATCAGTGACTAAAGCTCCGATAGAAATTTGAAGAACTGCATGGGTGATATAAAAAGTAAGTATGAATAACAACATTTATTGGTGATTTAAAAAACTAGAAGAAAGCAGATTAGAAATAAATACAAAAGAGGTTGATAATTATAAGCTAAGGGATTTCAAACTATTAATAAAACCTAAAAAAATCNGAATAACAACATTTATTGGTGATTTAAAAAACTAGAAGAAAGCAGATTAGAAATAAATACAAAAGAGGTTGATAATTATAAGCTAAGGGATTTACTAACCAAGTCCAAGGTTAAAATTTTACAAAACCCATAATCAAACAAATCTCTGCATTTATATTTTCATAAACCTTTTTATCTATTCATATGCAATAAAACTTATTACAATATCGCATACTAATAAAAAACAATGAGCTTCAGTATAGACATAAGCCAAATTTTCCGTACATATGATTCAATGAAGCAAGAAATCTTAGAATCTTCCACATCAATCAACTCACTTTCCCTTAAAGAAACCCGAGAACAGCTTTTATTGCGTGAAATGCAACTAAAAACAGTGATTGACATTTCAGAAAAAATCATAAAACATATACAGGATGAAAGCAGACGTAACAATACTTCTAATAAAAACGAAGACGAAATTCATCAAAGCGAACTGTTAGTGAAATACACAAGCTTGGAGAATCTTTACTCAAACTCTGAAGAAACTCTTAAAAAAGCCCGTGGTGAAATTAAAGCATTGAAATCTGAGATAAAACAACTTGAAAAATCTCAGGGAAACAATAATTTGTTTACTGTTGAGGTATATCAAAGTGAAATTGATGATTTGAAAAAAGATTATCAGGAAAAAATGTCTAAACTTCAAAGTAAGAAATAAATAGGCGAAATAGATGAGCTTAAAAGTAAAACGATGCCCCAGCAGTTTCTTGAGGTTAAAAGGAAATATCAGAAATGTAAAGAACAATTAATAAACACGAAAAAAAAATTCAAAGAATTTGAAGACCTTATTATAGTAAACAATGAACAAAAAAAAGTCACGGAAGAAAAATATAGCTTGCTTGTAAAATCTCATATGGAATTGTATTCTTACATAGAAAAACTCGAATCTAAAATGAAAAATTTCCAAGACCGACATAGAAAAAGCAAGTCAAATATATTAGAAGGCTCTTCAAAAGATTTACATTTATCATCGAGCCCACCTAGTTATTCCAAAATTAAAACTTCTCAAGGTTTTTCAACCGTGGGTCCAACTTTAATATTTTCAATATAATATGTGTATTAATTTTACATAAAAGATTATATAACTAACTATTTAGCTTGGAACCTTGCCACTCTTGGAATGAAATACATGATTTTTCAAGATAAAGTCCTACCCATAATATATCCTGCTTTATTTTTCATAAAAAAATCAGGTACTACTAATGATAATTAAGCAATTTAGTGATTATCCATTAGAACAAGCATACTTATTATATTGATAAATTAGAACTAAGCTATGAAAATAGATAGATTTTCTATAAATATACATTATAAGAGAATACTAAAGAATATCCTTTATTAGAAAATACTAAAGAACAAGCTTCAGATAAAAATACTAATTCAATACAATTAGATAACTGTTTATTTATATGATTCCCTCAAATTTTAAAATAAGCGAATCAATATTGCTAATTTTAGAAGAAATAATACAAATTACAAGAGAAAGTAAATAGGCATGATTTTGATAGTAAAAAAATCCCTAATGACTCAGTTATAATTCATATATTCTATATGCATATACATTAACTCTCAAACTATCCTATAAAAGCAACCATCTTATAAATTATTTTCTTTTAGCTCTGATTAATAATATGGAATCATATAAAAATATTCATCAAAATCACATTCAAATATATCTAAAATCTTTAGTAAACAAACCTAAGTCAATTATGCTAATACTTTTTTTGAAAATATCGAAATCTCATATGGACATTAAAATGTTAAAACAAAACCCACATATTATGGGAAATTATATTCCCTATAACATTTTGAATAAAAATCAAATTGTAAAGCTACCTAAAATAGAAAAAAACTTTCCTATATGCATCATAATAGTACCAAAAGGAAAATTTTTGGCTTTAGAGTGAAATTTTTATATTATTACTGAATCTATATGAAAAAAACCATTTAAGGTTTCGGCTATTTTTTGATTTTATCATATAAGAGAACTTAGTTTATTAAAGTAAAAGAACCCTTTAAATTAGAGACAAACCTATATCTAAGTGCTAGATTTCTATTGCTATTTACTAAAATTTATATGATTATTTCTAGATATTATATTAAAGCCAGAAAGGGCAGTTCGGTAAAAAGTGCTGAATAATGCAATATTGATGTGAAAATCTCACAGGTAGGCTTTCATATAGGAATTTAGCATATGCATCTTCCATATTTCAGTGCCTGGGTTGACATTTTCCCACAAAAAACGTCTTAGCATATTTTCAAGCCTAATTTTTTACATAAATATAAAAATGTATAACCCTTGAAAACCTTTTGTCTCCAGATAATTAAACAACATTACTCTAGTAAATTATATCTAGTATCAAAACTACAAAATAAAACACTTTCTAATATTCATCCGTAAACTTTGTCTTTCGTCAATCATGATAACTTTATCTCGCTTATACTTCAACCTTAAGTTATTCCTTTAATATCTTTGAATGCTTATAGATCTCTTATATATAACTTAAAATCCTACATAAACTTTTGTTGTTTTGAAAACCTAAGCTTTGCAGAACAGTTGCAGTAAAAGCGATTAAAAGTTATATGGCGAAAGGTTTAAGTATTTTATTTATATGGGTTGATGAATTAAATCATTCATCCACATGAAGTAAGTTTTTTATATCAGTATTGACTAAAAAGTTGATATAGTTAAGGTGACCAATAACAAAATGGTTGCTTCTGTACACAAGCCAGATCATAAAATATAAATTACCATAAGCATATTACTCACAGATCGAAAAATCTTAAAATTACAAAGGTAAAAAGATTTTGGGCTCTTTGTGGAATTTTAGTTCCAAGCATTAATTTGCATAGTGGAAATCATTTACTTAAAAAAATTGATAAAAATTATAAGTTGTGAAGTCTTTTATGAGAACCTAGCTTTGATTTGTGTCTAAAACGAAGATTACAAATCGAGCATCTATATGGCTTTGAGTTAGAGTGGATCAGGTAATGCTCTTTGAGATTTATTGAGTTCAAAAATGCTTTGCCACATAGTGGACATTTGGATTGCTTTTTAAGCAGATGGCTGATATTGATATGCCTTTTAAGGTTTTGCTTGCTTAAGTACTCTTTGCCACAATCTTCATACATACAGCAGTATAACATAACTTTGAATTCGCTATTGCACATTTATATTTATATTACTATAAAAAATCTGATTATCAATGGCATGTAAAAATTACTAAAAAAAAACGGAAAATTAATGTACATGTTTTGAATAAAACATAAAAGGAACTGATGAATTATGCAAGAGAATTATCATAAACAGTAGGATTTTATGAGGAAAATGGTCTTGAAAATTTTGAGTTTATAAAATTTATGTGCAGCTCAAAATGAGAATTGATATGATGTTTTTATATAAAATTAGAGTGTTTTTATGTTTTATGAAAAATTAGCATCTTGAGTTTGGTCTGATAATTACTTATAGGTATTTCCCCATATAATGGAAGGGTTTTTATTTTATGCATAGTTGCATTTTTAAGCTAATTTATGCATCATAATTGCATTCATATATTTTAGTAGATATCGCATTCGAAACACTATCCACAATATAAATAATTTATACGCAATCATCTAATGAGTTATTATTATGAAAATAGTTCTTAAACTTGTCTTATACAAGCTTACTAAAGTTAAATAATTGCCTCGCAATAAATCTAAAATTTCTTAATTAAAACCCTTCATAGCATCCTATCTTATACAATAAACCCTCAATATCAAAAAAAAACCCAGCTTAAAATTCCAAAATAAACCAAAAAAACTATATATTTTTTTCAAAATATTATCTTCGACTAAAACCTCCACATCCCTACCTTACCATCTAACCAAAACCTCCTTCCACCATCTAAATATTTCATCTACACAACCAATTCATCAATATTTTCCTACAATTTCACTGCAAAAATCATCTTTTATTATCCTAAAATCCTAACCTAAATCCTTTTCATATCTAATGAGATCTTGTCAAAGGTCTACCAGAAACAAAGACGGACCTCAAAGATTTACAAGGTGCTCTAACAGTCTCATGAAGCAATGGGAACTTAATCTTTGAGTTATAAAACTGTGCAGTATTAGACCTTTTAACTTTAGTACTAGTATTAAGTGCTGTTGTACTAATAATATGAATAGTTTCAGCTCTAGCTCTATGTCTTCCTGCCATATCCTGATACATTCTTCCTATAGCTCCACATAATGAGGTGTCCCTATACTCTCTGTACATATTTGTTATCCCATTTCTAGTTTCATAACGAATAGATATCCCATAAGTCTTCACATGATCAGTATTTTTTTCAATGATTTCTTCCACTGAGACTATTTCTCCATGAGCTGTCTTGATTTTGTTAAGACGTTTAGTGAAGTACCAAAATCGTGACTTTGCCCTGATTTCGTCAGTAGCGAAAATCCTCATACGATATATCACAGGATTTGGGTCGGTGTCTGATGGGAACTTCCTCCCTGCAACTTGATATTGCCTTAGCTTCATAGAGAGTGTGGGATCACCTTTCACCATTTATTTGTTTTGTTTTTAGTCCATAGCTGATATTTTAGTTTTATGTTGGAAGTTGGATTGAAGTAGAAAAGGATTTGGGGATAGTTTTATAAATTATGGATGCTTTTTATGAATTTTGGATTGAGGGGATGCGAATTGGATTTTTTGATATGGAAAAGGGATATGATGGAGAAGGTGGGGAGGTGGAATGTGAAAATTGAAGATGCTTTTTTTAATTTTGGTTAGTTTGAGTTATGAGTTATTAAATTTTTGGAGAATATTTGGTGCTTGGGTGCTTTTTTAGAGGTAAAATATTAAGTTGAAAAAGTTATGCATATTGGATATTTGCTATTTTGGAGGATTATATAATTAGTTTGTGTTTGAATAAGTGCTTTGGTATCTATATGATTTAATATAATATTTTATCAATTTACTACTACATGAATTTATTATGTATATTATTTATTTCGATATAATATAAAGCATAAGGGATAATATAACCTTATCATTAAACTAATTATAGCATGAAAGTATATCAAAATCAAAATCATCACATCAATGTTATAAATCCAAATAAAACTACACATTATCTCACTAAAAAGCATAAACTTCTAACAAAATTTTTAATTTGAACATAGTCATTTTATCTCACTATAACACACTAAAAAATGTCATCAAACTCACTTCACCTCTATACAAAAAATTTCCTAATCTTTAGACCCCCTAAAAAAATAGCATGCTAAATATGAAAATTAGTTACTCATGGCTTCCCGAAGAATTAAATTATTAATGCTTGCTTAATTGCATGAAAAAAAATTAATTTAAAAAAATTGGAGTGTATTGGTCTACAACTAATATTTTTTTTGGTCTAAAAGAGTACATTTATTAAAAATCTTAGCTAAAATCACATGTTTCAATTACCCAAATTGAATTTTGAATTTCTGTCTTCAAAAACGAATATCTGAATTCAAAATAATGGAAACCCGAACCTAACTAAACCCCCTAATCTCAACAGCTTATACCAAAAAAAACCATTTTCACCTATAAAAAATTAAAATCCAATATATTCATCCTTCACATTAACTCGGCAAAGATTTCCTAAATATAAAAATAAAATGGGCAATTGTTGTGCAGCTATCAATTCAGAAGAAAGCCGTTATTCCATCTCAATCGGACGTGCCAGTAACTCAATCGATCTCCAACCTCTCCATATAATCAATACAGAATCAAGCTCAAACTCTATAGTTCTTCCTCAAATCCCCATCAAACCTATATTTGAAGCTCTAACCTCAGAGAAAGATACATGTGCCGGGGCAAAAGAAGAAACATCAATCCTCACATTACAGAGTCCAGAAGAAATTGATATAAAATGTACATGTGGTTCATATTATGCATATAAATCAGACTTAGTCTTTTGGCACTATGAAAAATTTAATAATTGGAACATTCAATGTAGTATATGCTTAAATTACTTCTCTAAATCAGCATGGAAATGTAATCATTGTGATAAAATTGTATGTAGGGATTGTGGAAATATAGAAGGAATGCAAGCTACAATTGAATACTGTGAGAAAAATCATGAACTGATTTGGTCGCCAAATACATGTGCGTATTATTCTCAAGAATATAATAAAAGTTCTTACATTTGCGCGTTATGCAAAAGGTCTAGAAATGAACCTTCTTGGGCTTGTAGAGATTGCGAATATGATATTTGTTTGCATTGTGGGATACAAAAAGGGTTAACTCCAACAACTAATCTTCTTGTATGTGGAAAAAATAAACCTTTGCTTCATTGCAAAAAGTCAGATATACCATTTGTATGCAATAAATGCAATGATATTACTAATAAAAATTCTTATAGTTGCTCTTCTTGTGATTATTCAGTATGCACAAGTTGTTCTGAGCCTCTTTTAGCGTGTATGATTGCCCATCCGGGCATGAAATGTAGGAAAAATCATGATTTAAAGGTCATGAAGATTGGAAATGCTAAAAAAATGTTTGGAAGATGGTATATTTGTTTAAAATGCGATAATGTTAGTATGAAATATGGGTATTTGTGCACAGGATGCTGTGAATGCTATTGTTTAAAATGTGGAGATGAGATTGTTAGGGCTATTGAGAGCTATAGTGGAAGGAATTGTGGAGTGGGGCATATTTTGGTTTGGAATCCATGCTATGAAAAGGAAGATTCAGAGAATTTGTGCGTTGTTTGTTGGAAGAGAATTTATGGTGGGTGTTTTAGATGTGAGGATTGCGAGATTAGTGTTTGTGTAGATGATATTACGAAAATTAACTAACTTTTGGTTTTAATAAAAGGGTTGTGGTTAAAATAGAGGAATTTTTATATGAGGTAGAGAGTAGGGTTTGTGTTTTTTGAAGGTAGTATTAGGTGGAAATTATGGGAAACTTTATTTTATGGTAGGAAATTAGAAAGAATAAAATAAGATTTAAGGTTTTTAAGATATTTTTGGTAAATTTTTAATAATCAGTTTGGATTTATATTTATTACTGCACTAGATTTATAAAATATGATAAAATAAGTATGCGATTTATATTAAATATAATTCAACATAATTTGCATTATTAACAGATTATTTATGTTTTATCTATATATATTACTATTTATGATTAAGATTTAGTTGAAAATAAATTCCAAGAATTTTAATAGAAATTAATTTTTAATTGCATTGCATCTAGTGATTTACTATAAGTCCTAAAAAATATTAGAATAAAGCTTTATAAAATTTCATAATCATCTTTATAAATTCAAAAACATCAATACCCATAACATAAAACTCTTAAATAAAATTCATCAAATCATTCTTGACTACTGAAATTATATACATCTCTCATCATACAAAGTAAATTCAAAATGATATCATTCCCTTCACTTTCCTATAAACATTTTTAAGTAAGCCTAACTATTAAATTTTCCCAATAAGGACTTTAATATTAAGTCCAATTTAATAGTCAATCACTGATAATAGATATCATGAGTCTTTTTAGAATAGTATATAAAGCCCATGATTATCTTAAACCCTATTCTAAGCAGTTGCTTGATATCCAAACAGTAAAGACTGCTTACACCGCTGCAGAATACTCAGAGTCCGTAATCAAGCAAAGCAATTTGCCGAACTTAGATTTCGATCCCTGTAACTAT
Organism: Stentor coeruleus; assembly: GCA_001970955.1. NCBI lineage: Eukaryota > Ciliophora > Heterotrichea > Heterotrichida > Stentoridae > Stentor > Stentor coeruleus. The sequence continues at coordinate 106,773 of MPUH01000034.1, read as the reverse complement.
TCCCGCGAATCTATTAAAATAGCCCGACTCCTAAACAAAGATATAATACTTCCTGAAAAGTTGCAAAACTCCATATTAAAAGATCTGATAAAGCATCCTTCATATACAGACATCCTAGAACCTATAATAAAAGGTAATCTCCCCAATCTTAATGACGAGGAACTAGCAACATATTGCAGTATTTATAATGAAACCCATGATATCCCTTTAAAGCACAGTCCTATATCAAGTTTTGAAGATCTTTACTACATTATCAAATGGAAAAGCTCAACTAAACTTCCTAAGGAATCCTTAATATGGATGCAAGAACAAACATATAAACTCATATATGAAGACAAAATCGACTTAGACTACATAACAAAAATCTATAATGAAATATGTAAAAATATAATTAATTTCGATGACCTATGGAGCATATATAATGACATTATTTACAAATATTTCTTTGCCCTTATCCCAGAACAAATAATCGAATCATTAAAAGGATTTAGTTCAGTGAAAAACAAATATTTCAAAAACCTCAGCTGGATGACTTATGTTGAAACATTAGACGAAAATATTTTAACAGAGTTTTCAAGTTTACAGTTGGCAAATTTAGCTAAACAGATTATTGATATTGGGATTAACTTACATCCTTTTATAAGAAGGCGTCTTATGAATGAAAAAGTTATTGGGAGTTCTGATTATATACATTGCTCATTACATTTAAACCTAAATGTACAAAGCATTGGGTCAATGTGTGAGGCTATTATCGAAAATGGAAGTTTTGAAGAAAAGATTAATATAATAAAAGCCTTAAATCAATACAATAAACATAATCAAGTTAAAGAAAAGGTCATAAAAAAACTATGTGAGCAATTAGAAACTACTTCATTCACTGATATTTTAGAGCTCTTAAAAAATGTTGCATGTACTGAACAATGTTCTGAAGTATATGAAAAATGCATAAACCAAATAGAAAAAAAGTACATTGGTAATATAAATATCAAAGAATTAGAACCTATGTCTTATGTTCTAGGATTATACGTTCATCAAGAGCTCTCTATACCTTTATCCTTTACAAAAGCTTTTGAGACAATTCTGAAAGTCAACATTCAATCCTTAAACCCATACGTTTATATCAATTTTATTCATCTATTTTCTTATCTTTTCCCATATAAATCCATTCATGATATCCTTGTTGATTTCCTTATAGTAACAGATTTACCTAGTTATATTTCAGATACAAAACCAGATCATGAGTATTATGAAATTATTGGGCAAGGTAAGTATTTAGTATTGAATCATCCGATTTTATCTTCAATGCAAACAATAAATTTGGCTATTGCTGTAGTTTGTTTGAAAATGAAATTCCAATTACCTGATAAAGCGAATAATATAATTAGAAACTATATAAAGGTCCTGATTAAGAATTCTTTTTTTAAACTGAATTTGAAGCATAGAACGAAATTAGGGATTATGCTTGCTATGCCTGAGAATTTTGATAAGGAAATTGCTGATTTGTATTTTGAGCAGATAAAAAAGACTTTTTTAAGGAAATTTAGGTTGATATACACATATTCAATTGTCATGGCGATAATAAATTTTAAGAAAATTGATTATGTGCATCCGATAATGGATAGCATTTTGGCAAACAGTGATGAGTATCAAGAAGATGAAGATATTTTATCATAGTTTATATTAGATCAATTATGCTAATACTTCATTTTTATTCAAAATATTTATACTATAATACCTTTAATAAAGGTTTATGAAAGGTTTTAATTTTTTTAAATTTGATTAATGATACTTATTTGCTATCTTTAAAACCCAACACATTTTTTATAGCAGCAAAATAAAACTTCTCATATAAATATATATGGCGAAAGCCGGAAACAAGCTCATCGGCGTATATGTAATTTCTACTCAGCAAATCGGCGAATGTATAGGCAAAGGGGCAAGTGGAAAAGTCTACAAAGGTCTCAACACAGAAAATGCAAAAATCGTCGCCATCAAGCAGGTGAGCATTTCCAACATAAGTGAAGAGCAACTAAGTTCAATCCACATGGAAATCCATCTCTTAAAAAAACTCAGCCATGAGAACATCGTTCGTTATATCGACTCAATCTCAACTGAAAAACATCTAAACATAGTCTTAGAATATGTTGAAACAGGTTCTCTAGCTCAAATAAACAAAAAATTCGGCCCATTTCATGAAACCTTAGTTTCAATATACATAAAACAAGTCTTAACAGGTTTAGCATATCTTCATTCTCAAGGTATAGTTCATCGTGATATAAAAGGGGCAAATATTCTAACAACAAAAGAAGGGATTGTAAAATTGACTGACTTTGGAGTTGCTACAAAACTTAGTGAGACAACTAAAAGTATGAGTGTTGTTGGTACCCCATATTGGATGGCTCCAGAAATTGCTTATCCAACAGGCCCAACAACTTTTGCTTGTGATATATGGAGTTTAGGATGTACTGTGATTGAACTTTTAACTGGATGTCCTCCACATTATGATTTAGAACCAATGCAGGCTTTGTATAGAATTGTACAAGACCCATCACCACCTTTGCCTTCATCGATATCTCCAGAATTGAGAGATTTTCTTATGAAATGCTTTCAAAAAGAGCCTCTGATTAGAGTTGATGCACTTAATTTGCTTAAACATTTCTGGATTACACAAAAAACACCACCAATTGTTGAGTTGAATATGCCTGAAGAAGTAAGTAATACTATAAGAAATCATATAGAAAGTATTGTTGAAGTTGAAGAACAAGAGGAAAATGAAGAACAGGATAGTGGATTTAGAAGCTCAAGTCCTTTAGGGCATAGAAGAAGTAGGGCTAGAGGAAGTTTTAAGGTACAAGACCCAGGTTTTGAAGATAAAGGGTCTAAAACAGCAAGGACTATAAGTAAATCGACAAGGATTGAAAGTGAAGATTTGAATTCAGTAAATTCTTGTATGCAAAGGTTAAGAGAAAGTAGATGTTTAAGTGTGGTTTCTGAAGGAGTGAGCTTTGTGGAGTTTAATACAATTATTAGTGAATTAGTTCCTGGGAATAAAGGACTTATTATGGGCATTTTACAAGTTTTAGATTATGTGAAAGTGAATCCTGGGGTTAAGATGGAATATGTAGTTGGGTTGATGAAAGTGGTTTTTGAGGAAATTGAGGATGGATTAGGGATTAAGCATTCGCTTATATTGATAAGTCAGCTGTGTGAGATGAATGATGAGTATAAGATACAGGTGTGTGTGTTGGGGATGTTACCTTTAACTTTGAAGTNTGATAAGTCAGCTGTGTGAGATGAATGATGAGTATAAGATACAGGTGTGTGTGTTGGGGATGTTACCTTTAACTTTGAAGTATGTTGGAGAGGAGCACCCACGAGAGATTAGGTGTGAGGCTGCGATTTTGGTTGGGGTTTTATGCAATTCTTCATGGTTTATAAGAAAACTGTTCCTTTCAGGTGGTGGTCTTGAATATATCCCAAAACTCATCGACCACAATTATGAATGCAACAAAGACCTTGTCCTCCTAGGTNCTTCATGGTTTATAAGAAAACTGTTCCTTTCAGGTGGTGGTCTTGAATATATCCCAAAACTCATTGACCACAATTATGAATGCAACAAAGACCTTGTCCTCCTAGGTATTGACTGTATGCATCTCTTAATAGAAATTAACTACGACGATATAATTCGTATTTGGTCTTCATACAATGTAATCGAACGTCTTCTCATCAGTATCGACAACATCTTCCAAGCTGGTGAATCTGAACTCTACCTCGACAAACTCTGTGACCTACTCTTAAAATTCGCCAGAGTACTAATCATATAGGGTCCTCGTTACGTGCAAGAAAAATTTTGCGAAAAGGAAAACCTGTGTATTTTATCAAATATCCTAAACTTCGTCCCTCCAATTATAAAACTAAAACTTGTGAAAATAATAAAATGCTTATCCTCAGAAAACCTAGTCCAAAATGTAAAATCCACATAGAAACTAGAAAATGCAGGTATAGTTGTAGACCTAGTAAATGTTTTATCAACAACACATTTAGAACTTCATCATGAAATAGTATATACATGCTTAAGATCTTTAAGCTATTTACTAAAACTTAGTTCATCAAGACAAGAACAATTAGTCCTAGCAGGTGGAGTTCCTTTTTTAAAAGAAGCTTTAAAATGTAATAAATCCTGTGAAGAGTTATCAATAGATCTCCTTCAAAGTATCCCTACCTCTAGTAACTATTGTAGTAAAATCATGCACAGTTATGACATATTATCATTACTCATAACATATTTACCAAAGTACCCAAGAATTCTCGATGGTATAACCAAATGGATAGGATCAGACAGTAAAAGGTGTACCATTGAAATCATTAAACCTGAAAACCTTCAAGCTTTAATCGATCTTTTTGCTTCAGCTCACAATTTCGACCACGTTTTACAAAGTTTTATCCGTATTCTCAACTCTTCAGAACCTATCGCTATAGAAATATCAAAATCCCATGATTTCCTAAACAGACTTTCTAAAGAAGTTTCACAAAACTCCCAACCCCAGCTTGTTAAGAACTCTTTAGATCTTTTATTACACATATCATCAAAACATCCAAAGCCTAGAGAATTATTAGATAAATATTCAATGTATCCTGTTATAGTCAATATACTTCATCAAAGTCATGATAAAGATAGAGTTATTGTAGAAGAAATCGCTACAATGCTTTTAGAAGTTTATTCTAATAAAACTTGTAATTAAATTTGTTGTTATATGATTTTAAGTATGTTGATGAATATTTCTAGTGAGAATTTTTTATTTCAAAGGATGAGAGGAAGGAATAGAACTTTTGAACAAAAAAAGGTTAAGAAACAGAGCAGTCCAGAAAAGCTCTTAGGTCGTTTCTTGTGAATTTTCATAAAGATTATAATAGGCAGAAAAAAAAATTCCTGTTGCAAAATGAAGGAAGAGTTTTGTTAGTTTGGCACAAATTACTATACAAGATTGGGATTTGGGGTTGTTTTTGAGGATTTTTTATAAAAATGTGGATGAGAAATACAAGAATATATGCCTAAAATTCATGTTAGGAAAAAAATAGTGATTTTGAGAGTTTTACACCGAAAAAGTTGAAGGTTATACAATTTAAGAAGCATGTTAGGAAACCTGTGGATTTTATGGAGATGTGTATTACTTCGACTGCATTAAAGGAGAATTATAATTTTGTATATAGGACAAAGCAGGATATAAAAAAATATAGGTATTCAAGGGTTAATGTTAGGAGTGTTAAAAGTGCACCGAAGTGTTTTAAAGTGATAGATGATGCATCTTTTGATTTGACAGGATGGGAATAATGTATTTCCTTTAATAAATCCCTAACATCAACCATAAGCAAAATAATCTTATAATCCTAATAAACTATTTAAATGCTAGCTATGTCTTTCAAATCTATATAAAAATTACCAAAGCTCCCAATTCCATATCCCCCAAGTTTATTTTTCAACACTGCTATGCAAAACCCTTCAGGTGACACATTCTTCGTCCTTTCTATACTTCTAATATCTTCAAACATCTTGATTATTTCATGATCCTTTAAGCAAGGTTCAACCATTCTCATATAATTCTCAAATTCTATTTGATCCAAAGATCTAATTTTGATAGTCTGTCTAAGTTTATTATAATCCTCAATCATTTCAAGTTCAAATTCTTCAATAAAGGCATTTAAAACTTGAACTTTTGTAACTAAAGATTCTTTAGCATATATTTTTTGCATATACATATTAAAATCAACCCTAGTAACCCATTCATCCATAGTAATAACCCCATTTGAATTCAAATCTATATATGCACAAATTGCTTCTGCTTCTTCTTGGGTTATCCAAATACCTAAAGTGTATCTTATACCATCTACAAATTCATGATAATCAAGAGAATTTGTACTGTTGTTGTCTAGGAGGTCAAAGAAATGCTTAGGCTTTTTACCTGTTTTTGCCATTGTCCCACATACTTTTAATAAAGCGATTTCTAGTTTGTATTCACTTTCTTTGTGGATTGAAAAAATAACCCTTTCCCCAACAGCTCGGTTATTTTTGCATACTTTCATTATTAGCTCCATAACATCAACAATTGATGCATGACCTCCGTATTGAAGGATTTCATAATGATTTGCAAACTTTGTCGCTTTGTTGCTTAAAGCTATGGCATTAAACAAATGCTGAACAGCCAAAAGATAAACTGATAGATCTAATGATATTGGCCTAGGGTGAAACAAACCCAAAAGTCTACAAAACAATACTCCATAAGGATGATTAACCTTATTAAGTTCCTCCAAAGACATCGTCATAGCCTTAAGTTGTTTATTAGCCAAACTTTGTAGTCCATAATGTGATAACAAAAAGTCCATAGTAAACTCAGCAATATGTCTAGGTTTTCTTTTCAAAGCTAAATCCAACTTATCAACCTTAGCTTTTTCCTCCATAAGCCCCTCCATAAGTTTCCATAAATTCGCATATATCATAGGAGGTTCTTTTTTCATCCTCATAACTTTGTCTAATAAAAAATTATTCCTAACATCAAAATCAGATATACTTTCAACTACAAACATTTCTTGCACACTCAAAAAACTTGAACTTGCAGAATTTTCGCTTTGCATTGATGATCTTCCATAGTCTAAAACTTTTTCAGAGTTTTTTGGTTCTGCTTGAAGCTCATATATTTTCTCACTAAGTTTTTGATTGATTTCAGAAAGCTCAATAATAGTATTATCTTTATCTGCACATGATTGTCTAAGATCATCTTTTTCATCAATCATACTATGGAAACTTTTATCAAGGTCTTTTAAAGAATTCTCATATTTAGGATCAGTTAAAGATAAGAGTTTTGAGAATTTTTGTGGGGATAAACGTATTTCTTCTGAAGGATTTGATGATTTGTCAAGAAGGTCTGCTTTAAGTAAGTCTTGTAAATCTTTTAGTCGGGAGATTTCGCTATGGGCAAGTTCATGTTCAACTTCATAATACTGGAGTTTATCTTTAAGGGATTCGATTTTATTGGTCGCTTCTGAGATTTCAGCGTTCATAGCTTCTTCTTGAATTTTCAGTCGGGATTTTAATGCTTCTAATTCACGGGCTAAGATATTTTTCGAGTACTCAATATCAGCTTTTTCTGTATTCCAGTCCTCTTGGTTCTTGACGAATTTATTACTTGATTCGATGTATAAATCTTCTATAGCTCGTAAGCTTTCTTTAGCACTACTTAGGTCATCAGCTAGTCGATCCCTATCATTTATTATATCTTTAAGGTTTTTCTGTAATGTTTTGATTGTTAGTTTATATTCATTTTTCTTATCTTTAAGGCTTTTAATCAGCTCTTCTTGGTCTTTTATGATTTTTTCATACTCCTGAGGCTTTTTCATACAAAATATCTCTTCTGATAATACTTGAAATTTGCACCCAGAGCTCTCTTCAGGATACAACATTGACCTTCCTTGATCTTTGATTTGCTTATCTAATGCACTTTCTCTATCACTATGGGCTATTGATGTTCCTGCATGGGTACTATCAGTAAACCTTCCATATCTATACTGACTATCCCTTTTTGAATCCTTCTCAGATACGTCATCAAAGCTTTTGAAATTCCCACTATTCCTAATGCTTTCTAGCACCCTTTCTTTTTCATCTAAATTCCTTACCATCAAATCATTATTTGTGTTCAAAGCTTGGACTAATGCTTTATTAACACTTAAATCCCTTTCATATTCTTTAATTTTAATGTCTTTTTCAACAAGTTTTTCCTTTAAATTCCTAATAATATCCTTTAAAGTTTTTATTTCAAAGCTTTTCGCTTCAATATTCGACTGATAGATTGTAATATCAGGTACCGAGCTTTCCATAAGTTTTTTCAAACTATTCGTACTATCCTCAAGTCGATTTTTCTGGCTCATAAGTTTTTCTATTTCTCCAGATAAGTCCTCTATGATTTCTTTACATACAACTTTTTCATCAACTTGTACTGCTTGAGATGAACTACAAGATTTTCTTCTTGACATCGGTCTTAAACCTAAATCATCTTCACTTTGTCCAGTATCATTAGCTCCTCTAGAATGTGTCCCTGATGCCCTAGAAAAATTCCTTTTAATATTTTCTGTAGCTAAAGGTTCTTCAAGTATTAGAAAATCATTAGCAAAAATTCTTTTAAGTACCAAATAATAATGCATTGATAGGATAAGTAATAAAATTTCTATTAAAAAACAATAGACCATTCCATAGCCTTCTTTTATAATCTTAGCATTTGTCCCTGTTGTGCTAAGAAGGTTATAGCATATTAATGTTATAAAGTAAATTACTGGAGACAAAGCATGTGAATGCTCATATTTCCCTGAACTACGACCTAAGCATACCCACCACAAGCATAAAGCACTATTAATAACGCACAGTTCTAAGACGAATAATGTGATTATATAAAAATACCCTCCAGCTTGTAAACTTGGCATTGTTTCACATAGTTCTACAAAATAAAAGTCTTTATTTTCATTGCAGGAATTTATTATGTTTGTAGTTTTCGCTAATAAATCCACACTTTCAAAAAGTGAAGATGGATACTGGAAAGATATAGATACAAGACCTATATCAAATATCCCGTTCTGACTTGTATGGGCTGTAAAAAAAGAAAAGCCTAAAGAGTTAAGCAAAAGAAGGGAACAGGTCAGTTGGCCTAAGATATTCATTTTTGCATGAAGACTGAAATTCATATTTTATTATGGATTTAAATATAGAAAAGATTGAAATGTAGTGTAAATGGAATATATAAGTTTACAAATAGTGTGAGATTTTTTTGGGTTATACTTTTTGCCAATCAGTGATGGTTCGATGGAATTTACAATAGTAAATAATGTTTTGAGCAAAACCTTTGGAAAAAGGTGAAGACTTGTGGCCTTCAAGGTAAGTGATTTTGTCCCAACGCATAATTTCCCAGGTTGTGACGTTTTTGNAATCAGTGATGGTTCGATGGAATTTACAATAGTAAATAATGTTTTGAGCAAAACCTTTGGAAAATGGTGAAGACTTGTGGCCTTCAAGGTAAGTAATTTTGTCCCAACGCATAATTTCCCAGGTTGTGACGTTTTTACATGCAAGGTTTAAATGATATAACCAAAGTATGCTAATAAGTAATCCAAGGATAAAAGCAACTGAACCTAAGATAATATACTGAATATTATCACTAACCCAAGCATTCCAGTCTTCTGTTCTCTCACTCATCTCTCCTACACATACAGTAAGTCCACTCCAGCATTCAAAAGCTTGAAAAAATATATACCAAAAAAATAAAAGCTTATTTTTCTCCCCTATACAAGTTCCAAGAAATGGACAATGATGATCAAACATTGCAACACATTTACCACATTGATGACAATGCTTTGCTCTCATAGGCTGATTTATATGACAAATTATACAAAATAAAACATAAAAATCAGGTTTTTTCAATGAACCTTCTCTATTAGACAAATCTCCATCTTCTTGTGAATAAATCAATGGTGAAACAGGCTCTGGTTTATATGGTATTGGTTTAGATATAATGATCTTAGATAAAGTATCAGAAATATTTAAGTTTGGGATACTGCCTTCAGATATTTGATGGAATTGTTGGCTAAATGATTCTTCTGAGTTTCCACTTAGGTTTATTCTTTCAGAACGGGAATTGTCACAGGAATGTTGTTGAATTTGATGCTGGAGAACTGTGGTGTTTGCGCTTGGGTTGATATGTTTCATTGTTGAAGATATAGTCGCTTTACTTGCTATTGATAAGGGCTGTCTATTGTGAGAAGGTTTTTCTAAAGCTTCTGAGGTGTTGTTTACTAGAAACCCAGGGTCGCTTAATGCAGCCCAGAAATAAAATATAAACGAAGCAAGTACCGTTGTCCTATTTATAAATCACCAAAAAACCCAGAATATACCTAAAGATACAGTCCTAAAACCCTTGACCAGCCCTAAACTTAATCCTAAAAGCAGCACATGCCCACAAGGGACAATAATTTTAGCTGATAGATATTTCATAGTTTAAATAATTATACATTTTCCACATGCAATATTCTTTGGTTCTTCATATAAAATAGACCCATCATTTCTACTATATAAAAAGTCTCTTTGGAGTTTGTTTAGTATTTTTGAAATATCTTCATGATCATAAATCTCAAGGTCACTTTGTAGACTTTCTTCACAAAGTCCCCATTTTGTTGGGACCATTTTTACTAGTGCTGTATAGTCATCATAACCTGATTTGATGAAACTTTCATAGTATTCGCCAAGGTTGATATCGTCAAGCCAGTCACGGATTGTGGGTACAGACACACCTAATAAAGGGTCTTTTCGATGATGGAATTTTTTTTTCCCTTCTTCTTCGAGGTAAAAAAGGAGTTTTTTTCTTGTCCCAGGCTTGATTATACCGATTTCTTGTAGGTTTGATTCTGTGATCGGCATTGTACTAGTCATTTGTCTTGCCATTACTGTATGGTCATCATAACCGCTATCTACTAGTACCCCATAAACTTCGCTCAAATTAATACTATCAAGCCATTCCATGAGCATTGGTTTCTCCGACCTCTTCGACTCCTTCAGCAAACAGTTCAAATTACCTCCAAAGGTATTAAAAAGCTCATACATCTGTGGAGAACTCTCCATCTCACTTACATCTTCTGACTTACTCGTCAAATAAATCGCCCTATATTCTTGAAGTGCTTCAGATAACCTTGTATCTGTTGATAAATCCGCTGGTTTCTTAAACTTTTTATCAAAAGCATCAGGGTCAGCCCCATATTCCCTTAAGATTTTCACACAATCAACACTTGAGCTTTCCGCAGCATTATGTAAAGGAGTTCTTCCTAGCTATATAAAAATCACTGTATTTTGAATATTTGGTGAAGCATTATATTCAAGTAAAAGCTTAGTCATATTAAAATCTCCTTTCATACTAGCATAATGTATTGGCGTATCACCAGATGTTGATTGGAAATTCACTTCACTTTTAAATTGTAATAAAATTTCAGCTATTGAATATTGGCCACTTTCAGCAGCTGAATGCAAAGGAATTTGCCCAAGATTGTTTGGGATATTTGGGTTAGCTCCGTTAAGTAATAAAGTTTCGCAGACTTCAAATTGATCGCAAATCACTGCTCGGTATAGAGCTGTCCAACCTAACTATGTGGTTATTACACCTGCGTCTTTGTCATTTATCATAGAAATGTTAGATGTTAAGGCTTGAGTTATTTCGTTAAGGTCACCTGATCGACAGGCTCTATGTAGCATATTTAAAAGTTAATTAATTAAAAGGTCATGATGAGGAATTTTAAGAAGGCTGGGCTATTTTATTAGTAGGATAAGGGTTGGAATTATGAAAAAATCGCGCATTATGCTTTTTTAAGGTTTCGATATAAAATAAAAGCAAATTGGTATTATTGGAAAATCAATATGTAAAGGTAAATTCTATCAAATAATTATCAGAATTTCATAAAAGTTATATGATTGTATAAAAAATATAGTTGTGGTAAATAAGTTTTATTATAATTGTATTCTAAGTAAGCTATATAGAAAAAGCTAACAAATAAGATTTATTTATTAAGTATGAGTTGCCTTTTATCCAAGAAATAAATTTAGTTTATAAAGACTTTAAAATAAGTATCCTTGTAAAATGAAAATATTTTAAGTTTTTCAAAAAATCTTCCTAAAGCATCTTAAACTAATTTAACCTCTAGGAATTAAAATTTACCTTTTTACATATATTACCCACATATTTCATAAAAAAATATTACTTAACCCTTTAAACCAAAAATTAACAAGCAAAGTTATTTATATTTTCCCCACCCATAGTCGCATATAAACATAATTTTACCCTTTTCCTTTCTTAAAAACTCCAAAATTTTAAATTCTTCTTCCAATAAACCGAAAATTTCAATTCTAATCATTTGCATCGGCCTTGAAAATTCAGACAAATTTTGTTAATTTTTATATTCAATACCCAAAGAGTCAGTTACGTATTTTCATATAGAAATAGCCTAACTCATTACATTTAGATTATTTTGTTTAAATGAATGGCAGCTTATTAAATATAACTAAATGTATAGTAATGATCTTTGCAAAAAACTAAATGAAATGAGTCATAAACGAGGAACTATTCCAGAAAGCCAAAGGTATAGTGTGCATTTTGACTATCATGATTTAGTTGCTAGGCTTAACAAATTAAAAAAAGAGCTTGAGCCGAAACCTTTAGAGTCTGAAACAAACTTAAAAATCAAAAGCCCAAGCTTTGTCGGTAAAAAATTTTCAGGTTTGACTATGAAAAGCAAGTCAAAGCATAGTTTAGATGGAAAACTTAAAAAAAATCATAGTGAAAAAGCGTTGCCAGACTTAATATCCCCACTTTCTAAAATCAGTCCCAAAAACGCGATGATAGGGAATCATCATAGGGTTTTGAAGATTACTAAAGCTAGTTTTGATTTTAAAGAGCTTCCAAAAATAGGAAGGAAAACTTTTATAAATTGATTTTCCTGAGCTAATTATAGAATATTTGTTGTAAAATAACGTTGTAAGAAGTTGATGGGAGATAAATTATGACACCATTGAACTTTTTTAATGATTTTTAGTGTATGATATTTTTAGATATTTTAGATTAGCCATCATAGAAATCATATTTGAATTCTTGTTTTTTCGATAGAAAATTTTTCTGGAAAGAAAATGCTTTGTAGTGATTTATATAGAGAAATATAGAAGATGAAATTTGATAATAAAGTTAGTTTTTAAAGTTTTTATAGTATTTAATAAAGTAAACCACTTTTGATATTCATTAATAAAAACTTTTGCTTATGAGATCCTTATAATTATATTTTTGGTTGAAACTTTCAAGGGTGCAACCAAAAAAATCAATAAATTAGTGATTTCAATAAGGATACTTTCTCATAAAAACTTAATAGGTAAAACATTTATTTATTATGATGAAATATATAAAATGAATAGAGTTACATGAAAGAACTGGTTATTATGCGAGAATGGTTGTGAGGTTATGATTTTAAGAAAGTAGTAATTGAGCTGATAGAAAAAGATAAATTTTTGAAATAATATCAATACCTTTGATATTAGGGGTGATGCTATAGATAGTATTATAGATAATGTGCTNAAATTAATGTATTATTTTATATCTTTGTAAATATTATCAAAAAAAAAAAAGATTGTTTCAGATTGCTATAAACCATATGTACAACTATCAACTATTATTCTTTAAGTATCTTCCATCTGTGAAAGAAATAGAAAAAATAATAGAAACTTTGATAGTAACTAGTCTTAAACTGTTATTAATATATGGATATTCCTAATAAAAAGCACCTGCAGTCTTTTGAGCTTATTAATTTCAGCAGAGAACAGTGCATTAGAAACTCCTTAGGAGATACTATGGACACGATGAAAAAGCACATTGATAACCCTCAAAAAGCTCACAGTTCAAGCCTTTCTCCAAGGTTATCATCTTTAGAAAAGTCCTTAAAAGCTAAAAGCTCTATCGAAATCATCAAAGAAATCCGCCAGGAACAACGTGACAGGATACACAGAACATTACAAAGAGAAAAAGATATAGAAGAAATTTGTCGAATAGACTCTAGCGATGAAAAAGATAGCCTATATATAAAAGCTGCAGTTGAAACCCTAGCATCACTTCCTTCACCACATAGCCCAGATCCAGAGCCTAAGTCTTACAATTATTGGTTATCATGCTGTAAAAAATATTGTGTAGTCATATAGCTTTAATAATATAAATCTTCTTATAATATCATAAAAATACTAGTCTTATTATTAATAAAAGAATAATAACCTAAATGATTTTAAAGCCTAAAGCTGAATAAACTTCTTTTTTAAGTGAAAGTACTGCTTTGATTTCTGCTAAATCACTTTCCATTTGTGCAATATCCTTATTACGTTTTTCTAGTTCTTGATAAGTACTATTATATAGTCTTTCTAGTTCAGATTTAAGCAAAAGTGAATCTCTCATTGATTGTGAAACAGCGTTGAGTGCTGGATGTAAATTAGGTTCTTTGGCCATAGACAATATTTCACGAATATCTGCAGCATAATTCGCTTGTTTGCTTTTATCAATTACAAATTTAAGAACTTTGAATGAAGTCTTAAGCCCACAAAGCCAATTGTTTTGTATTTGTAATTTAGTTGCTTGAATTGCATAACCATTGTTTTTACTAGAAAGGACTAGTTTATAATTCGCGTATTCCCTCGCAAGTTTATCAAGTTCCCTTTTAGCTTTGGTGTTTTTCTCTATATTTTCTTCTTTTTTCGGTGACCTTCCTGTTTTTGCTTCATTAAATTTACTAATCCTCACCATCAATCCATCTAAATATTCCTGTTTCGCAACTAAATCTTCATTAACTTTCTTAAGCTTCCCTTGCATTGCTCCTTCAGATATCACCAAATACTCTGTATCAGGTATAACAACAACAGGTGTTTCTGGGACAACCGGAGCTTTTCTTACTTCTCTAGCAACCGCAATAGTTGGTCTTAATGGAATATTTTCTTTCATCCATCTATGTTCAAGTATTTCTTCAACACATATTCTATCATCAGCTGTAGTCTTCAATAATTTCCTCACTAAATCCTTAGCATTAAGCGAAAAGTTCTTAGGAAACCCAATTTTGCAATCTTTAATTTTCTTAAACAACTCAGTTTGACTTTTCGATCTAAAAGGTGCTTCTCCAACTAAAAGCTCAAAAAGCAATACCCCTAAATTCCACATATCAAGCTTTAAACCATGACCAATACGATCAATCATCTCAGGAGCTAAATATTCTAAGGTACCACAATAAGTACATCTTTCTGAATCATAAACACTAGACCAGCCGAAATCTCCAAGTTTACTACGTCCTTGACTATCTAGAAAAATATTCTCAGGTTTTATATCACGATGGATTATAGGAGGATCTTGTGTATGAAGGTATTGAACAGCAAGGGCAACTTCACGAAGATATTGAGCTGCGGTCCTTTCATCGAAATTCTTGAATTTGCAAAGTTTTTGGAATAAATTTCCCCCATCAGCGAGTTCCATGATAAGATATACGTTATTGTCATCTTCGAAATGGTTGTGGAGTTTGATTATGTTGGGATGGTTTAGAGAATACATGATTCGGATTTCTCGTTTGAGCTGTTCAACCATGTTCCTTTCGAGGATTTTACCTTTGGATACTGCTTTTATTGCGTAAAGGCTTCCGGTGGATATATGCCTTACTTTGAATACTTGACCAAATGCTCCTTCACCTATTGCTTTTCGAGATAAACTTTGGAAATCCCCAACATTGCATTCACGTTCAGCGTTACTTGCTACGCTTGGGGAAAGGAATAGTAGACGTCTTTTGACTTTATTTATCTCCATTTTAAATATCTTTAAAGGCTTTTGGTAGGTTTTATTATTTATGATGGATTTTTTTAGGCTTTAGGATTGATGGTGTTTTAGGTGTTTTGGGAAAATTAAGTTTAGAATTTAATGTTTTGGAGAGGATATTTACTTGTAATTTGCAGGTAAATACAGAGTTGGTATGAAGAAGAATTTTATATGAATTTAATTATGAATTAGATATTATAAGTAATTTTTATGCAAATACTTGAATTAAAGTCTAAAAATTGTCTTAAATTATTTTAAAATATCTTATTATATACTAGCATTAATATTACCACATATAAACTATCCTAATTTTATTATAATAATCAATAAGATTAATTTAGTTAACAACATTTTCAATACATTCAAATCAGGATTATATACCCTTCCTTTGTCTTAATCAGCACTAATACAGCTTTTTCTTTATTAACATTAAATGATATTATCACATAAGAAAATTCTCCCCAAATTCTTTAATAAAATCTTTACGTTCTAAATTTTAAATTTTTTCAAGAAAATTATAAGCTTTCTTTTCTAAATATCTTTTTTATTGATTTTCTTCTTAAAATGCTATTTGTCTTCATTAGTTGTGTTTTTCATATTCAGCATTTGTCTATTCAGAAGATCTTGAACTTTATCTTATTTTTTTAATACATGAACAAGTGTTTTTATTATGCTTTTTATATTGAACTCACAAAAATTTTGTGTCAAATTTTGCCCCTATAAAGTTTTATCTATAAAAATACTTTGATCTGCATCTGGGTTAAAAGCATCTATTATCACAAGTAAATTTTCTAATGAATTTCATTGTATAAAAATATTTACTGCTTCTATACATCCAAACATTCAGGTAAAAATGAACTAAAACAAAGATCTATATGATAATAATGATAGACAATTTGATACTTTTATATACAAAAATGTATGATTTATATATTCCAGGGTAATTTCATATTTCCTTAGCCAACTTATATTATATTCTTTTCTATTCCTAGCATATAAATAAAATATCCTAATAAAATATAATAAATTTCTCTAATAAAACTCATAATTCTATCCTTAGTCGCTTTATTTTGCAATAAAAAAGTATAATTTATACTATAAAACATTTTTTATCCTAATTGAAATTCTCTTCACTGATGCTAGGGTGTTAATTTAATCGAAAAAAAGCATTTTTATAGTTTATTAATCTTATTATATATTCAAATACCATAATCATATTTTAGGAAAAAATACTTATTTAAAAATATCAAGATTAATGGAAGGAACAGAAACACTGATACTGTTAGAAGAAGTTCTTGGGGGAAAGATATACGATCAAAAACTATATAAATCAAAGACATTATCTCTACATTTAATGCTTGTTAATAGCTCTTTTCCTGTTGTTAGAGCTGCAGGGATGATTGCAACAAGGTTGAAACAGCAAAAAAAAATCGAAGAAGACAATTATTGTGCATTCCAGATATATATAAAGGAAATCATATCAGGAAACAAACCAAAGTCCTTAGAAATAGTGCAGCACACTTTAAAGAATGATTTAAACAATAAGACAGGAAAGCTCATTTTTTGTCTTTCGAAACTTTATAAGCTTTATACATCAAACTTACTATCATCTTTCTTTGCCCTTAAACTGCATATGGCTCAATTTTCAGTATCATTAATAAACAAGCATACTTCTTATTGTCGTTTTTTCTTAGTTCTCAATAACAGATACAAAGTTTTTATGAAGCACATCATCCAAAACTGGAAAGATAATATCATTAAAAAATCAAAACCTTTAGCGACAATGTATAGAAAAACTCAAATAAAACTCAAAACCTTTAAAAAAATTTTAGTTTCAATAAAACCTTCTTTTGAACAAATAGCCTTTTGGCGATGGAAAATCAAAGTTAGAGAATATAAGGATGTTAAAAATAAAATCGCTGAAGCAATTAAAAAATCAGAAATAATTTTAAGGTATTTACTATACAAAACAGCCTTTAGCAAATGGATTTTATATCAAAATAAAAGGGAAAATACAAGTTTTTACAAGATTGGAACAGTTTTGAGTATAGCCAAACATCGATATTTTTCACTTCAATTGTTATCAATTATCAAATGGAAAGGTGCTGTGAAAAAATATCAAAAAGAAGAGTTTGTCATAAATATTCCTAAGTGTATAGGTAAGATGAATCTAAGAAACTCAATAAAAATCAAAGATGTTTTAGTAAAAATAATGAGGATTAGTGAGAGAAAATACTTGGATATAAAGCATATACTATTTACAAGGTTATGCTTTGATAATATGCTAGAAAAATATTTTATTGAATCAAAAAAATCAACAACTTCTCTATTATCCTACCAAAAATCACTTGAAATTTCGACTAACTGCACTCAATTAGAAAGCATTGCGAAATATCTTAAGAGTATATATTTTATTAAAAAAAACTTTCCAGGTCAAGTCTTAAAAACTTGGATAAGTAAAACAAGTAATCATATAAAAAATCAAACAACTATAAAAACATATACTTCGCTAAATAAACTAACTAAAGAAAAATTATATAAGGAAAAATATAATACAAATACATTCAACAAATCTAAAAATAAAAGTGGGAAATTGAGAAATATAAATGCAATAAAACTAGCGTTTAGAAGTTTAATGAAATTACAAAAGCCTTTAATTGTCCCTTTTTTCCATATATGGAAAAACTTACAAATCAATGAGTATTGGAAAAGTCCTGGGGTTTATGGTATTGCAAAAAATCTTAACAAAGCATTTGGTGAAAATGAAAAAAAAATATCAATCAAAAATCAAGATAGATTTTTAAAGAGTATAAACATAAAATTATGCTCTATATTATATAGAGCACTATGCGGATTTATAAAAAAAAGAGTTAGATACGGAATAGAATGCATAATACAACTAGTAGAAGCTAAGAAATCATCCAATCATTCGAAATTAGAAAATATGGTGCGGATTATTTCTAATATTTATAACAAAAACAGTAGAAAAATCCTAAAGCCAAATAAAAATACTACAGCCACCAGGAAAAAAACTAAAAGCATCCTCCAAGCCACCTCTAACCTAATAAAACCCTCAAACTCTCAACCATCAACTTCACATTTTCTCCACCTCCTAAACCATATCCTCAAAAGAACCCAAAACCAAATTCTATCAACCATAACAAATCCAACAATCAAATCATCAAATCCTCATTTTTCATACAACCTATCCTCTATCTTAAAAAATCCTTCCAAATCCCAATCTCTACAAATCCCAAAAACCCTGCAATCATTATCAACCCTTACCAACCTCTTAGCCAAAAATCCTATTCTTTCTCTAAACCAAAGTTTTAAAAAATGGAAACTTCACAAATTCCTTCTACCAAAACTTCTTAATAAAAAAATAATTTCCCAAAACCCTATCTCATATAAAAACTCCTTATCCTATTGGTACTCTATATCAATCCATTCAAATAAATCGAATTTTGTCCTTATAAAAAAAATGACAATAGCAACCCAAAACTATATAAATCGTCTAAAACAATTCGCCATATTCAAACTTGTCATGTTTTCTACCTTCTGCCCAAACCGAATAAAAAAATTCAGTTTAACCAGTATTGGTTCACTAAGTGATTTAAAAGTTGAAGAAACAGAAATTCCATCATTTATGTCAATAGAAGATAAAAGTTTTAATGAGGGGAAAAATTATTTTTCTATAAGCACAGGAGCAAATTCAAGGGTTACTAAATATGATATGATGAATAATGATCAGAATTGGGCTTTACAGTTATTGGTTTATAATATAAAATCAGTTTTATTAAGGAAAAAAATGTTTGGACTGACTTGTATTGAAATGTATTCTAAGAATATGTTAGAATTTGATGAAGAAAGGGAAATATTGTATGAGGAAATAAGAGATTTAAGATATGATAAAATGAGTTTACTTGAAGATAATGCTGTGTTAAGGATGTATAATGAAGAACTTGTTGAAAGTTTAGAGAAAACTAATAATGAGTGTTTGATTATGTCAGATTTAGTTAAAGAAACTAAGTTATCAAGGATGGTAGCTTTGTTGGGAAAGATGGTGGAGTTGCCAATGCTTGAGGTAGTTTTTACTCTTAGATCTAATAATAATTTTTATATGATATAAATATAAGATTATTCAGGAAATTATCTTTTTAATAGGTATTGAAAATATGTAGAAATTGTAGGATTTTTGATATGGGATATGAACAGTTTTGGCAATTTTGTAGAAGATTTTCAATAATTTAGGAAATAATAATTGATGATATTTTGGGTTAGTGATTATAGAGAAGTAGGATTTACAGGACAAATATTGTTTAGTAATTTTTTTATTTTAAGATATTGACCTTGAAAACTTTTGGGTTTTTATAAAAGATATACACCAATGTGAAAATATATTTTGGGATACTGTATGATTATATTTCAAACACTTTGGGGTGCTAAAGAAATTTAAGGTCTAATATTTAAAGCTGTGTTAATAATACTTCCAAGCCAAGACTTTGATACAAAGGTCAGAAATTTAGACCAAATCAGTTTTTCCAATATCCCCAGAGCATTTTGTGAAAAGAAATCTATTACTTTCCTCAATCAAAAAAGCATCTCAAGCAATCTTCTCTATTCTTCCAATTCAAAAACCAAGCCTATCAACTTCAGAGTTTAAAAAATCTTCATCATCTATACCAAAAACCAACCCAAAAATACCTTAAACCTATCCCAAACTTCAGCCCTTTATCAAAATCAAATCTTCACACATCCCATTTCTTCATACCCAGCCAACCTTGACAATATATCCCAAACTCAACAGCTAAATCTTGATAACTTCTCATAAACCCCTTTATCTATCAACCAACCCAATATTTTCCTCAAAAATCCTCTGATTTTCCACAATTTTTTTTTTAACCAAGAGCTTATTTTTCATACTCCAACTTTACATCAAAACTTGAATCCTATAAAATAATACATTTGCCTATCAATCAACAACAAATCTTGTGATCCATACTTTATAAACCAAATCTCAAGTATCTTAGCTTATAGTGCGGGTGTTAGCTTAGGGTCAAAAAGTTAATGGTATATAATTAACATGGCAGGAAAAGAAGTCACAGTGTCTAGCACACAAGGACTTACAAGAGTTATTTCTGATGTCGTAACTTTGCTTGAAACACAGAAAGAAGCGACAATCACGGCAATAAATCTGGCAATTCCTCACGCTGTGAACCTAGTCGAAATTATCAAGCACAGAGTCAAAGGGATTTACCAACAGAATTCCTTTGAAAGAGTTAAAGACTCCAATAAAACCAGAGTGATTTTCAAGCTCAGTTTAAACCCACTTGACAGTTCTCACCCAGGATATCAACCTCCATTAGATGCTTCTCAAGTTACTGAGAAATCATTTTCAGAGCTTAAAAAACCCCCAACTACAATAACCAGAAGGCCTGAAGGTGATAAAACTGATAATCCAAGTGATACAAATGTTGATAAATCTGATAATAGGACTGATAAATTTGCAGATAGAACTGGTGGTGAATCAACAAGAAGACCACGTGGACAAAGATTTAATGGAAGACCAAGAGGGGGAAGAACTGAAAGAAGAGGTAGAGGAAGATTTGAAAACACAGGGACTAGAGGTGATGATAAAGATAATACTGACAGGCCTAGAGGAAGACCATATAGAGGTGGTGATGATAATGATAGACCTAGAGGAAGAGCTTTTAGAGGTGAAGATAGAGGAAGAGCTTTTAGAAATGGAAGATCTTTTAGAAGAGGTCGTGGTGGAAGAAATGCTGGTGGAGATTTTAATAGAAAGCCTGAGCCTGGAATGGAGAAGTATAAGCTTGTTAGAGAAAGAGATGAAGTTAAACGCAACGATAATGAAGTTTATGTTTCTGGTACAGCTAATCCTATTTTTGCTATTAAAAATGCTCTGATGCTTTTCAAGAAAAATGGACTTAAGACTGTTGTGATTAAGGCTAGTGGGCAAGCTTTGCCTAGAGCTGTAAGAGTTGTTGAGGAAGTTAAGAGGAAAGAACCTGGGCTTCATCAATTGAATTCTTTTGAGAAAAGAGTGTTTAAGGATCATTATAAGCCTACTGAGGAAGGTCTTAGTGATGTTTGGAAGGAAAGGACTGTTGAAGGAATTGAGATTACTTTGAGTAAGAACCTTTTGGATACAAAACACCCTGGATATCAGGCACCATTACCAGAAAGCCAAGTGACTAATCTTACAGTTGAACAAGTAGACAATCTTTAGATAAGATAAGTAGCTTGAAGGGAATTTTAATCATTTTTTATTGGGTTTTAGGATGGAAAAATTTTTTTTTGGGGTAAAAAGGAGTGAAGATTTTTTAAGATGGTGAGAGAAAGAGAAAAATTTTAGATAAAATTAAGAGGGTTCAGGGGATATTTAGAATAATAATAGGTATTAAGAGTTTGATTGCAATTTATAGTCTATCTATGAAGATTATTTACTTCTTTTTCTTATCTTCTATAATGAAAGTCTTGCAGCGGCCGATGACTCTAAGTCTTTTAAGTTTTGATTTAGTGCACTCAAGACGCAAGACAACTTTCTTTGTAGTTTTCGCCTTTTTGTGGAAGATAGGTTTAGTTTGTCCACCATATCCACTTTGCTTACGATCATAACGCCTTTTACCTTGAGCCGCAAGTGATTCTTTACCCTTCTTATACTGGGTCACCTTATGCACAGTGTGAGTCTTCAGCTTCGGGCAGTAAGTCCTTATGGTCTTTGGAACTTTAACCATTTCTAACCAATAATAAAGATTAATGGCCTCTTTCGAAAAGCACCCGAAAATCTAACAATTCATCTAATCCAAAACTTCAATATCTTATCAAATTCCCCATAAATTTCAAACTTATCAAAATCCTTATTCTAACAAAGGATTTATTACTTTTAATTATGTAATTTTAGTATTTTCTAGCAACTAAAACTATAAACTAAATATTTACGCTTTATTTAGTCTTAGAATAATCATCAAGTGATACTATTATAATAGTAGTAAGTCCTTTTTGAAGCTGATTTTATAGCATTTGGTCAATTTATTCTCTATATAGGGAATAGTAATTATGTTTTTCTGACTCAAATATTCAAAAATACTTTTGTAGTGATTTTTTTCATGCTTTGAATTTCCTTAGAAAAAGTTTTTATGTTTTTCTGACTCAAATATTCAAAAATACTTTTGTAGTGATTTTTTTCATGCTTTGAATTTCCTTAGAAAAAGTTTTATTATCCAGCTAGGCCTATAAAATTGATCTTTCCTTTGGTGTTAATGTTCCTAGTCCCAATACGATTTTTATTTTATGTATATTATGGCTGAGAGATAGGGTCGTATTTTCATGTGTGTCTCTATAACTCTTTTATATTAAGCTGTAGAGTAAATCCTAGGAATTTCTTTATATTATAAACTTCAAGCTGGTAGTAATCTCGGTGCTTTTGTTGTCTAGGACTTTATATTCTTGAAAATTAGCAAGGGTTGGGCAATAGTCAAGCGATAATCCCTAACTAATACTAATATTCTTGAAAAAAATCCATAATAATCTCTTAATAAACTTCAACACAAAATAATAAACTCTTATTTTCTTCTATTTGGAATCGTCAATTTTTGAGAAAATCAGCACACTTGCTCTTGAAAATACCCCCAAAATTTCTGTTATATTTTCTTCTAACTGGAATCTTTTAACATATAATTTTTAGCACTTTCAGTTTTTCTAATTTAAAAATTTCACACTTTTACCCCATCAATTGTTATTTGGCATATTATTTAACCCATTAAAATCTTTTTTTTACAAATTCACTCATCAAGCACTCTGTTAAATATATATTAATTTTAGCATCCTAGACTTATAATTAATATTATCCAAGTTATCCCCACTAATCTTTCATTTTGATATTCTATATACTTATTTTAATCCTTGATTTATTCTATGGCATACTTATAAAGATCCTTTTAATTTTTAAAACCTGAAATGGATAATTTTCCTTAGATTTTTAGATTAAAAAAAAGCATTTTCTTTTAATATCAACTTTTTACGTAAAATTGTATCCATCTCAGAACTCGTTTTCTTTTTTTCAAGTGTGGCTTATGATATTTTAGGATTTCTTTGATTTCCTTATTGACTGTCCCAATATTATTTAAATGATGTGCTTATAATTAGAATACTTTCCTGTGATTAAAAAAAAGTAGTTAAATGGATATGGGTTAATTTAATGATTTTGTGTTATAAATGGGGAATAATAAGTCAAGACCTAAAGAGCAGCCACCACTTACAGGAGGAACTACTTCAGTTAAGAAGAATTTAGATGATGAGGAGAAAAAGAAAGAAATTCAATCGAAACTCAAGCAAGTGTCTCAGGGAAATAGGTTTATAACTAATGATCAGCTTTAAAAATATAAAGTTTTCATGTAAAGAAATATATACACTAGATTATTTATAAGGATAATTCACACTCAAATATTAAATTTATATTTTTCAACTATTTGACTATTGGGAATTTATAATAGAAATATAAGAAGCTGATAATAAAATTATGAGTATATAAGTAAATATAATAAACTTATTATCATAATATCAACTATACAAACATATGATTTTCATCTTAAAAAGCAAGTTACATTTAAAAAATATCCTAGTATAGGTCTTTAAAAAATATTTTACATAAGATTTTTAACTAATTATATCATAATCAAATAACATAAACTCAGTAATTTTATAAATAAAACAGGAAAATCATATCGAAAATACAACAAATAAAATACCACAACAATAATTTTAAAGAAACCCTAAACCAAATTAACATAAACTTATCTATACATCAAACCTTTAATTCTAATATCTTTCATTAATAAAACTTATCATAAAAACTCTGATTTATTAAAAAAATTATCTACAAAAAAATTCTAAATCTCAACATCAAAACCCTTAATATCTCATAATATTATATCATAGCCTAAACAAAAATCATATTTATACTTCAAATAAAATCCTAGTATATTATAATATATATATTTCAAAAGCATCTTCACATTGGCAAAAACAATTACAAGTTTCAAAATCATCAAGGTTTTCAAGAGCAAAAGTTGATGGTGGATCATAAGTTTGGCTTTGTGACATTTCTGTTATTTGCTTTATTGTCCTATGAGGAAGGAAATATTTTTGTATTTGAGGTATTCTCTGTATTTCAAACCATTGCAACCCACGTCTTAATTGTAGTATTTCTTCTTCAGTAAATTTTTTCCTTTGGTCTTCAAGGAATTTCATAATACGTTCTTGAGCTTCATTTTTGGGGATGTATTTTTTGGACTTCAAATTTTTAATACGATTTTTTATTTGTGGGGGAGTTTTTTTTGTCAGCCATTGTTCTTGGATAAGATAAGAGGATTTTGTTTTAGATAATCCTTGAAGGAGAAGCATATCATCAATAACTGTAAATCCTTGTTTTATTTTACGTGGAGATGGCGGATTTTCTAATGGGAGTAGAGATTTCAATATAAAAGCAGGGGAGTAAACCATGAGCATTTCCTTTATCTCCCTACGTGTGAATACAATTTTCAAACAATCATCAATGCGAATGCAGTTTTTAATTATACAAACCAAAGGTATATTCAAAACTGATACCTGTTTAGGTATCGAAACTTTAGCTCGATTATTTATTATAAACGATATATCATATTCTCTTGTATTTCCTTCAACTTTCTTAAGAATATCTTTAATTATCTTATAATAATCTTCTTTTGCCCTAAAATCTTCACATAAAAAAAAACTATGCAGTAATATCTGAACAAAATATTCGATTTGCGATATAAAAAGTATCCTTTGTTCTCTTGTTATATACATATCTTGGGTTATAGTTCTTGGATTATACATAGGGATTACTGGTCTATAAACTGTTGGTAAAGACATTATGTTTCTACCTGATTCAAATACTAAGTCAGCTAATTCTGATTTTGGGACCCTTGCTGCGAAGTTGTCTTCAGCAGCTTCATCTGTAGCGAAATACTCTTCATCATCACTTGGAATGTCTATAGTTCCATGCAAAGTGTGATTTACAAAATTTCTGTAGTAATCTTGTTCATCCATTTATTATAATGGACTTACCGCTAAAAATATCGGAATGCTCAATAGGTATGGTTGAAGAACTACTTGGAGGACTTAGTGACTGGCGAGGAACCCAAGATATTATTCGTTTAACAATCAAAGCTCTTACTGAAGTAGTAAAAACTCAAGGTATGTCGATTTCACAAATATATAAACAGCTTTCAAGTCTCCCTGATAGTCAAACCATTGAAGAAATCGTAGGCCAAATTGATAAAATCGAAGCAAAAATCAATAATCAGATGTATGAAACTACAATTAATGATAAAGTAAGTAAAAAAGAACTTCAATCAGCTCTATCTAATAAAGTTACTTTAGAACAATTTAAATGCAAATTAGACCTTGAAGAATTTTACGATATATGCAAAGAAAATAATGCGAAATTCGAAAAAATTCAAACTGAGTTTAATAGAAAACTGATAGAAATGTCTATGGATCAAGAGCTTAAAAAAATTCATATGGAAATACAAGAAAAACCATCATGGAAAGAAGTTAATGATGCTTTAGAAAGTAAAGTGGGAAAAGATTCGATTTCTTTGATGCTAAATAAGAAGGCTAATAGAAATGAAATTGAGGAATTATTGAAGAATAGGACAGATAATACTGAGATTAATGCACTTAATGCTAAAATTGATACGAAAGTTGATAGAGGGACTGTTGAAGGAATGATTTATGGGATACAGCAGAAAGTACAGAAAAATGCGGAAAGGATTGAAGAGATGTTTGAGAGAAGTGAAGGTGATAACTTAGCTGAAGTTAAGAGTAAAATAAACGATTTGCAGAAGGGGTGGAAGAATGAAATTGACAATTTGAAAAAAAGTTTGAATCCTGTATTGAATAAGAAAGCAGACTATTCTGAAGTTGAAAATCTTTACGATATAATCAAACAAAAATCTGATCATGATGAACTAGTCCTCACATGCGATAAAATATCCAAAGAGTTTAAACAAAGTCTTCTAGATATAAAAAAAGATATCAAACAATATTCAAAAAGAGAAGGTCTTTCTGCTGAAGCTCTTATGAAATACAGTGAAGATATAACAAAAGTTCGTAGCCAACTATTAGAAGTCCTTGAAGACCGTAAAAAAGATACAATTGAACATGGGCAATTTCTCAAATCTATGTCAATACAAATAAAAAGTGAATTAAGATCAGATATTTCAAATGTCAGCAACAGTGTCGATCAAATCAAAGACATTCTTACCGAAAACTATGCCAAAAAACAAGAAATCATATCAACTAGACAAGAACTCCGAACCTTAATCGACCAAAAATGTAGCAAAGAAGAGCTCCATACCTTTATTTCCACATCTTTCACCGACCTAGACAAAGCTTTTAAAGCTTTTAAACAAAAAGCTAAAACTGAAAAGTCAAAAACTGAATCCAAAATCCTTCAAGCCCCACAAGTAATAAAAGAAAAACCAAACTACTCCGAATCCATCCTTTCTAAAGCTGATAAATCCGATCTTGAAGCTTTATCATCCAATTTCCAAAGCTTCCAAAAAGATCTTTCTAATATAAAATCCGAACAACAAGTTAATAATAAATACCTCGAAAGCCATATAACAACATCTAGACATTTATTAGAAGAATTATCAAAAGAAATAAAAATCAAACCAAGTAGTAAAGAAATTTTAGCTTTAATAGATAACAAAGCTAATATTGATGATACAAATAAAGCACTTATAGAAATCCATCAAGAACTTGATAATAAAGTAGAAAATGAATCCTTTACTAGAAATCTTGGGTCTTTTGAAAGGTCAATCACTTTACTTTGGTCAGGGAATTCCTTAGGTAGATGGGCATGGAAGTCAGGTGATTTAAGAAACAGTAATCTTATCCCTTGGGAACAACAACTTTGTAATACAATCCCAGAAATCCTCATGTGGGAAAAAGATAAAACTAGTATCGTCATAATGACCCCAGGAATTTACCTTATAAACCTAGCATTAATAAGCAAAAAAAAGTCTAGAGTCCAATTCAATATCAATGGTGAATGTATTTTAGATGCAAGTTCTAAAAGCGCACTTTCATTAAACCGGGTGTTTTCTGAGTTCCTAAACCTTCCACCAAGAGCAAGAATCTCAATAACATTTATAGGTGAAGGACAGAGTCAAGGGATTTTAGAGATGATTAAATACACTTAATTAATAGGACATATAAGGTATAAAATCAGACCTTGAAATGGACATTTTGCCTCAGTTCAAAGATAGTATAAGGTATGAACTAGCTAAACAGAAAATCGACCAGCACTTTGCCCATTGGATTAATCTCCAAGCAACTAAGTCTTTGGTAGAAAAACTTATAGAGGACTGCAAAAATCCTAATTCTAATTCTCTACACCCTAATCCTTTGTTTACTAATAGGCTTAGTGGGTCTTTTTCACAAAATCCTAACTCCCCTAGAAGATCTTCACTTACACCACCACTATCCCCACCGACTAATTATGAGAATAGACTATCTCAGACAACTACGCACTCACTACCTGCAGACCACAGTTTATTTCAGACCAAAAACCCTCAAACTCTTGCTGAACCTTCAAAACCTGGACCTAATATTCCTCAGTTTTACTACCCAAGAGGTAAACCTATTGACCCAGTGCTTAGTGATAAGAATTTGAAAATCATAGCCACATGCTTCGTCAAAGATAATCTCAAATTGATTGAGTTTGAAAATATCACAACACAGCTTTGTGGCTTGCCAAAGTATCTAAACCAAAAAGTATTCACTAGTGCTGGTGGTGGGGAAACTCTAAGTAAATCGCAGTTTATCAAATACTGGAAAAGTGAACTTGAGTCCAAAACTCCATTTGAAAGATTTTTTACTGTTATAAAAAAACCTAATAAACAATATATAGACCGAGATGATTTCAGACCTATATTAAAAACCCTTATGGACTCTCACCCAGGATTAGATTTTCTTAAAGCAACTCCAGAGTTTCAAGATCGTTATGCAGACACGGTAATTGAAAGGATTTTCTATGCAGTTGACGCAAATGATGATGGTAAAATTACAATGCGTGAATTAAAAAGAAGCAACTTATATGATATATGTTTAGCTGTTGATGAAGAAGAAGATATCAATAAAATCCGTGATTATTTTTCATATGAGCATTTCTATGTTTTATATTGTCGCTTTTGGGAAATAGACACTGATCATGATTTTATTATAGATAAAGATGATTTTTCTAGATATGAAGGTCATACTTTATCAAGAAAAGCTAATGATCGGATTTTTGAACAAATACCAAGGCAGTTCAATTGTGATAAACCAGGAAAAATGGCTTATAATGATTTTATATGGTTTATGCTTAGTGAAGAAGATAAAGGGTCTAAAAGGTCTTTGAGTTATTGGTTTAAGATTGTAGATTTGGACAATAATGGTATTATAACAGCTTATGAAATGGAGTATTTTTATGAAGAACAATTAAGAAGACTTGAGTATTTGAATCAAGAAGCTGTGCCTTTTAAAGATGTTTTATGTCAAATGTCGGATATGTTGTGTCCGAAAGTTGAGAACCAGTTTACTTTAGCTGATTTTTATTTGAAGAAATCGATTAGTGGAGTTTTCTTCAATGCATTGCTTAATTTGAATAAATTTATTGCGTACGAACAGAGAGATCCTTTTAGTCAGAAGAAGGAGATATCGGAAAACCCAGACTTTTCTGATTGGGACCGCTTTGCCATGACGGAGTATATAAGGCTTGCTATGGAAGAGGAGAATGCAGAAAGCAATGAGGTGCTTGATGAAGAATGGGATTCAGATCATGATTAATAATTTACTAGTTGAATCTTAGATGGGATTTATTACTTTTTTATATGATAAAACTTGATGCTGCATAATTAAGACTATTATATAGTATATATTACTTAAACTATTCGACATATAATTTTTCACTTTAAATTTACAATATTTTATAATTATACTCAGATTACATATTCCATTATAATAACTACAAAAATACCCAAAATGTTATACACCCTACTTAATAAAAATCTTCTCATATCAAAGTCCCAAACTTATCACAAACTCCAGCTATCCATTTATTCTTCTTCAAACAAACACCCAAAACAAAAATTATATAATTGTAATCCTTATTTATACGATTAAATGACTAAATGCTGATAACTGTGACTAATTTCGCCATACTGTATTTTCAATATCTCATCTTGAAATCTTTTAGTCAATATTCCTGCATTCCCAAGTGCTATTGGGATTTTATATTCTCTATCTTTAAATGTTAGTTTATTCACAGGTGATACAATACATGCTGTTCCTGCACCAAAAGCTTCAATAACTCTACCTTCATTTATTGCATCACAAAGTTCATAAATAGTAAATTTCTTTTCTGTGATTTTAAATTCATTCCATTGTCTAGCTAAAGTCAATATAGAATCCCTAGTGACTCCAGGTAATATTGTCCCATCTAATTCACATGTTGCAAGTTCTTTTTCACCTTGTTTGTTATGCCAAAAGACAAAGAAATTCATGGTCCCAGCTTCAGAGACATATAAATTGCAGAGCCATAGTATTTGATTAAAACCTTTTGATTGAAGTTTTGCTGTATGGCCAATCCCTGGAGCGTAATTTGCCCCAATTTTCTTATCTCCTGAACCTCCAGGAAAAGCTCTTGCTATTGTGTCGTCGCAGTATAAGTGGATTGGTTTGAACCCTTCAGGGAAATAAGGCCCGACCGTACTACAGACTGTGTAAAGTTTGGCTGATCGGGGCTTTGCAACACCAAGGCCGGCATGGCTTCCAAAAAACGTTGGTCGCAAATAAAGCGAGTAGCCAACTTTGCTTGGAATCCAACTCTCTTCAATTTTCACTAGTTCTTTGATACACTTCAACAATTCTTCACTATCAAAGTCAGGTAGTGCTACAGCTGCGGCACTTTTTTTCATTCGATTCATGTTCATTTCGGGACGAAATAGCAAAAGATTATTCTTCGCCGTTCGGTAAGCTTTTAAACCTTCGAAACATTCTGTACCATAATGAAGGACAGAACTAGCTGGGTCAATCATAAAGTTGTGATAGGGTTCGATTCTTGGAATGTCCCAGCCATCTGTTTCATTCCAATTTATTTCTAGTAAGTGATCTGTTAGTGCTGTGCCGAATAAGAGTTTTTCGTTGAGTTCTGGCTTCTTTTTTGGGCTAGATGTGAGACGGATTTTCAAATCTTTGCTCGAAAAGGATGATGAGAACCTAACCAATTGTCTGAACCACATTTTTTTAAGCAAATATGGATCATGGATAAGAAGGTGTCATAGATAGATGTGAGGTAATATAAACTTTGGTAATAAAAGTCTATGGAATGGGTTTTATTGAAAGAAGTATGAGGGTTTAGTGAAATAAAAGAGTTTTTTGGGGTGGATTATTGAATTCAGGAATTTTTTTTTGGAACAAAAGAAGCGAACTTTATAAAAATTATTAAAAGATTTAAATAGAATTATGCAAAAATTTATGGTAGAAAGAGAGAAAATATTATTTTCTTATATATAGTATACTAATTTTATTATACTTTCTAGTGATTATAAAAATCTTAAAAATTATTATCTTCTGACTTAAGTCTTATCATATTTTTTTAATCCTTTTCACAATCTACTCACAATCTACTCACTACAAAATACTATCATAACATCTTATTCCTACCCAAATATTATCTTATTCTTCTTTTCTCATCTCAATTAACCTTAGCCTATTCTTTCCTAAAACAACTCATAAAATCATAAAATTATCATCCTTACAACACCACAATCCAATCCTAATCATCCCATATTATCCTCTTCCAAGCCAAATCCTCCAATTCTATCCCAAAAAAAATCTTCCAAAAATAAATTCCAAACAAAGCTTATCCTTATCATCAAAATCTCTCTAACCAAAACCTTATCTTAAATAAAACTCTATACAAAAAAATAAATAAATCAGCCTTATAATATATCTTCACTATCAGTGTGGTGCACGTGGTCATCATCCATTATTATTATATTCATTTTTAACTGAAACTAATAATTAGCTAAATTAGGCTGCATTGCGATTATATTCATTTTTAACTGAAACTAATAATTAGCTAAATTAGGCTGCATTGCGAACATCAGTCACAACACCAACGAAGAATTTCTTGATTTCAGCAGCAATAGCTCTCTTCTTTTCTTCAGGAAGTTGAATAGTGGTTTCTGGGGAGTTCACAATGGTGAATCTGCTTCCACCTTCATGAGCTTCAACTTTGACAATGAGGAAATTAAGCCATGAATGACCCTTGGGGTATTCAGGAAGTTCAGCAACAGTTCCAACAAGAGTAACGGTACCATCTTCAGTTGGGAATCTGCGGAAATACTTGTACATGGTCATTTCTCCAAGATCAGGGTATTCACTGATTTCTTTGATGACGTGGGAATTATCTGGGAAATTTGCTACGTATTCAGTTGATTTGCTGTAAGTCATGTGAGCTGCTCTTAAAGCTGCCATGTTGCCTGCAATGAATTTCATAGCGAATTCTGGGGTCTTGTTCACAGAACCTGTGAATTTGGCCACATGCTCAGTATCATTAAGAAGGACACTGAAAGTGACTTCATGGTCCTCTGAGACAACGTTGAATCCATCGGTTTGGGTAAGATATTTAGATCCTCTACCGTATGCGGCTTCAGACTGAGCAACAAGAGCTTCGTGTGCCATTATTTATTATAAACCAAGTTTTTGGATGTAATAATTATTTCAACAACTATCACTATGGCTACCTATTCTAGAAACGAAAATGGAAAACTTTAACTATTCCTATAATAAACTATAAAACTTAATCTTTATTGGATTCTATCTATCTTTATTCTTAGCATCAAGATTAGCTACAAACCCTTAAGCTTTTATTTTTACTTTTTGTTTTAATTATATATTGAGTTCCTTTACTGGAAATTTAGGTCTTGGTAGTATGTTTTATGCTTTTGAGAATAGTATTTGTGAGGTAAAGTATGCAAAGTAGAAAAAAAATTACTACAAGGCAAAAATATCGAAGAAAATTTATTAGTGAATAATAAATGGTGAAGGCTTTTAATATCATTCAAGAAGATGAGTGGGATTTTATGATATATTTCGTTGTAAAAATAAAAGTTTTAATGTTTTTGGTTTTGGGAAGTGATATTTACTATTTATTTGCTTTAGGAAGATGATATAGGGAAAATATATAATATTGGAAATTAGCTTATTTGTCATAAAAAATAATATTGGATTATTAGAAAAGAAATAGAAAGGTTGAATAAGGTAGTATTTGCTTTATGACATAAACTATAAAATTTTATAAAATTTATGTGTTATGATTAAAAATTTTATCATCTAAAAATTATTAAATTAAAGGATCTTATCTATATTTTAAAAGACAAAACACTAAGAATTTATACTCAATATAATGATTACATGAAGCAGTGGGAAATATATTAAAAAATTATGCTGAAATTCATATTTAAGGTTATCCCTAATATAAATAGTAATCTATAAAATATGAAGCAGTGGGAAATATATTAAAAAATTATGCTGAAATTCATATTTAAGGTTATCCCTAATATAAATAGTAATCTATAAAACAATATTTGAATCAAACACATGCATGAAATAATTATAAATTTTAGAGTAATAATCAAATTAATATTTATAAAATCTATTCTATGTTATTTACAAATATCGGCTGAAGAAATAATCTAAAGTTTTTGCATCAACTTAAATAAAACTAATAATTAAACTTTTATAAGGATTGATAATACATATAAAAAGGTTTGAAAGTTAAGTAAAAATATATTGTCTAAAATTTTTGCAAATTAATCTAACCCTTGAAATCTAATTTTTAAACTAAATATGTTTCCCAATATAAACGAATTTCTTTATTATAATAATAACTTATTATATCTTATCTCTTTACATAAGCATTGATCTTTAGATACTTTTTTATGCTATTGCCAATATAAAATCTTGATGCCTTTTATTTGGATATATGTAATTATATGCTTACAGATAGATATTGTATATATGTCTCAAGATTAGATAACTATTCACAACTATAAAAATTATGTGATTTTATTTAATTCTTTTCATTAAATAGCTTACATTAGTTATGTATTATTCTATTATATAAAATATAAAGAAAGTTAAAATGTTAAGCTTTATTGAGATAAGCTAATAATTTTTTTGTTTATTATAAGTTGGCGATGATATAAGCTAATAATATTTTTTTTGTTTATTATAAGTTGACGATGATATAAACTAATAATAATTTAAAATACTTAGCTTTGATTATTGTTTACTTATTATTTTATATTTTCTAACAAAATAACCTTTATATTTAACAAATAATAACTTAAATGCTTGGCAAATATTAGGTATCTGATAAAAATAGCTAATTATATCAAAGATCTTTTAATAATTTCCTTGAACTAACATAAAACAGGAGTTTATAAAATTATAAAAGCCGCAATTAACCCAATTTCAAATTACCTTAATCTCCACAAATCTCTAGTTTTTTACCTAAAAACTCTAATATTTTCACAAAAAGTCCTCTTTACACATGAGCACTGATGCATAAAACCTTAAATACCTCTTGTAAAAACATAAACGGATATAAAATATGCCAGAAAGACTTACTCAATTACCAGCTAAGTCTGAGTTCC
The DNA here is from genome assembly GCA_001970955.1 of Stentor coeruleus. NCBI lineage: Eukaryota > Ciliophora > Heterotrichea > Heterotrichida > Stentoridae > Stentor > Stentor coeruleus. The sequence goes on along the minus strand of MPUH01000034.1, from coordinate 72,614 downwards.
TTGACAAATCAGTGGAGTCATCCCTTCTTTTGCCTAAAGAACTATCCCAAAAGCCTTCAAGATCCTTTTTCACTCTTTACCAATATGCATCATTAGCAGATTACATTCTCTTATCCTTTGGCCTAGTATTGACAATAGCATTCTCAGCAATATCAGTTAATCTTATAGTTCGTATAGGAGATTTCATAGAAATTGCAGGGACATACAGATTTACCTTACCAAAATACTATGAAGAACAGCATGATACTGGAGAAAATCTAATGCTTTTAGGCTTTTTGACCTATTCTTTATGTTGGATTGCTTTACATCTCTCAGTAGTTATAGGTAAAAATATTGCTTCTAAATGGAGAGAAGCTTATATTGCAGCAGTTATGCAAAAACCTATCTCCTGGCATGAGAAACAACAAAGCGGACTTATTGAAACTATTGAAAAAGATTTGATTCTTATCCAAACCGCTTGTGGGGAAAAACTTCTACTCATAGTCTCAGCTTTAACTTTCTATTTAACTTGTTGGATTCATTCTTTTACTATACATTATGGGCTAACTTTAGTTGCCTGTGTCATGATCCCTTTTCAATTATTAGCAGCTTTTCTTCTTGAAAAAGCTTCAGTTCGTAACCCGACTGGAGCTCATAGAGAACTTGATCCTGAAGTTGCAGAAATAGTTGAAAACAATTTAAGATATAGAGAAGAAAATGCTCAAGAAAGTGTTATTGAGAAATATATACAAAAAATTAACTGGTACTGCACAAAGACCACGGCAAAAGGAACTCTTCATGGTTTTGGATGGGCTATGTTCTTTGTCGTCTTAGACTCTTTTTCTGCTGGTCTTTTCTATATGATTTCTCAAATTTTATTAAGACAACCAGATTGGTGGCTTGGTGATTATATAATAACCCCAAAAGAAGCTGTGATGATTTTTATAGCAACAGCAATGTCAAGTATTTATTTAGGGTGGATTATGCCAAGTATTGATCATATCAATGTTGGAATGGAAGCAGCATCTAGAGTTGATTATATTATTAAGAAAAATGAAGCTATTAATGTATCTAGAAGATTAGCTTCAGTTGTTGGGAAGATTGATTTTACTAATGTGACATTTAGAAAGTTAAAAGATGTATCATTTAGTATTACTGCAGGAGAAAATATTAGCATTCTTGGAGCTAGTGGAGCAGGGAAATCGAATATTGGGGATTTATTAACTGGGGTTTATTATTGTGATTCTGGGAAAGTTGCGGTTGATGGTTTTGATGTGAGTGAGATTAATTGCTCTGATTTAAGGGAGTTTATTGTTGTGGTGCCTCAATACCCAGTGATTTTTGATGATAGCTTTAGGGAAAACCTTACTCTTGGAAGGAATGCGGGACAAGATGAGATTGAAACTTCGACGAAAACTGTTGGGGTTCNGCCTCAATACCCAGTGATTTTTGATGATAGCTTTAGGGAAAATCTTACTCTTGGAAGGAATGCGGGACAAGATGAGATTGAAACTTCGACGAAAACTGTTGGGGTTCATGAGTTTATTATGAAAAATGGTGGCTACGACGCTTGTATTCCTGAAACCAACCCACTTATCAAGCATCAAATCTCATTGGCTCGAGCTCTCATAGTAAAACCAAAAATCCTAATAATCGACGACTTATTATGCACTTTACCAAATCTCCCATTCGAAAATACCTCATATCACATGGAAATCGCCCAAACTCTTAGTAAAATCATACAAGGTCAAACAAGCATATTACTTACCTCAAGCCCATCTCTAGCCGGTATTTCCGAAAAACTTTTTGTCTTACAAAATGGTACCATACAAGATTATCCCTCAATAGACGAAGCACTTAAAAACCCAATAGTAAAATCTTTAAAAATAAGTGAAAAATCTTTATCCGAAGTTTATGACTTTAATGAAACCCAAGATAAACCAAAAAATATCAGCTCCTGTCAAGCTCTTTGGACCATTATAAAAATGGAAGCTCATTTCTGGCCTTGGCTTATAATCGCTGGAGCAGGTGGTGTAGTTGCAGGTATTACTTTCCCTATGTTTGGATATTTCTTTGCAGATAATGTAGCAACTTTATTATATTTACATGGAGCATTTGATAAAGATCAAATAAAAGAAGATATGATTGATAGGATTATTGAAACAATCCTTATATTAATTGCTCTTACAGTTTTATGTTTTGGTCTAGGTAGAGCTGCTGGGGCACATACAAGAAAACTTAGAGGTCAGATTATTAGAAGTTTACTTACATGCCCAAGTGAACATTTAAAGAATAATGAATATAGTAAAAGTAAAATTCAAGAATTGTTATGTGAAGATTGTGAAAATGCTGGGAATTTTATTGGAGCTATATTTGGGATAATTATTTTAGTATGTGCAGCTATAGGTGGAGCTTTAAATTACTCTTTTGATGCAGATATGACTTTAGCTTATATAGCTTTATCTATTGTTCCTTTTATTATCATATCAAGTTTAGCTACAGAAATAATCATTGCAAGTTCAATATTCCCTGGTGTATCCTCAGGGTTTAAACATATGGATAATATTAGAGCTATTCATCAATATAATAAACAATATTATTATCAAGAAAAATACTTAGAAAACTATCAAGAAGCTGAAAAAAGTATGAGTTATTTATCGTATATAAATACAACACTTATATCCTGCAAGTTTTTAATCATGTTTAGTTTCTGGGGAATTATTGCTTTATATAGCGCTTCGAATATAAAAGATGGAGATTTAGCTTTAGATGATATGTTTATTATATGCTTTTGTGTTATGTTCTGTTATTGGAGTTTCCTTGTTGCTGATGCTCTAATGCCAAATGTTTATTCAAGTCTTGAAAGTACAAAAAAGATTATTAAAGTTATATACGAAGCTGAAGAAGAAAGGAAAAAAGATTTACAAGATATAACTGGGCAGGTTGAGTTTAGAAATGTGAATTTTAGATACCCAAAATCCAATCATTATTCACTTTTAAATATTAACTTCACACTTCAAGCTAAAACTGTTTTAAACATACTTAATAGTGATCCTGCTATTGCCGATATACTCCTTAGACACTTTACAAATTTCTCTGGAGATGTTCTTTTAGACAATAAACCTTTAGAGACATATAAAATATCATATCTTCGTGATTGCATTTTATATGTTAATACAAAACCAATCACTTTTGTATCTGGGATCTTTGAGTTATTAAATCCTACAGGAAAATATGCTCATATGGATATTGAAAAAGTTGTTGAAAAATATAATATTCATGATATTAATGATATTACCAGAACTGAATATTGGAAAGGTGTGGCAAAAGCTAGAGTCGAACTTAAAAAACCTAAAATTGTCATTGCTGAAGAAGGCTGTGGCATTGAAGCTGGGGATTATACTTTGATAATCTTAGGGGGAAAAGGTATGGGCCAGGGACAGGTTATTATAACATGTCAGGGTGTTTGTGTCCAACAAGGTGATCATGAAGATCTTGTGAAATCCTCAGGAAGTTTATACAAAGATCTTTATCAGGCTAATTAGGATAATTAGAAATTAGTAAAAAAAAAAATCGTAAGTCTAAGAAAAATTATATATAAATAAAAACTTTTCACAAAGGCTTAGGACTAAGATAAAAGCTTTGTCATAAGATTTCTTCTTATATCTTTCTAGCGATTCCATAATTTTCTTCGATTATTCCACCACTTCCTCTAAAATTTCATCATAATGGCCGAATCTGAAGTCTTAAGAATCAACAAACAAGCAATGGAAAAGCTTAGAGAATCTCTTCCAACCGAAGCTTTAACCTTATTAAACTCAGCTCAAGAAATCCTCTCCCAAGTAAGTATTGAAAGTCAAGCCTGGGGTGTAACTTTTTACAATCTCGGTTGCTATTTCAAAAAAACTCAAGATTTAGATATGGCCCGTAAATACTTCTCTAAAGCTCTTGAAATATTTTCTAAAAAACCATCAGACTTACTTACAATATCAGGAACTTATCTTAATTTAACTTCAGTATATTCAGACCTCAATTCTCATGATAAAGCTCTATCATTTGCCCTTAAAGCACTTAATCTTCTTAATAAATCCTATGAAAAAAGTTTAAATTTATCAACTTCACTTATAATATCATATCATTCGGCAGGGCAAGAATATGAGTTTTTAAACAAAAAACATGAGGCTTTGAGTATGTATAGACAAGGCTGGGAATTAGCAAAAGAAAAACTGGGAAAAACACATAAATTGACGTTGAGTATTAAAAAAACCTTAGAAAAATGCCAGGTTTTAAAGTCATCGTGGATTTTGTCAGAAAGGACCAAAAAATCGCAATCTTTTCATTTCCGTGCACATAGTTCAAACCCGAACTCAAGAGGAAAACTACCTGATATACCAAGTAGAATAGCAACACCAACTAAAGATATATTTAATGGCATGCAGAAAATGGAAAAAATTCCTTATAAAACTCTTTCGGTGCCTATAAAACAGATGAGTGTTTTGAATAATTTAGTTAAAGAGATTGAAAAAAGTTTGGATTTTAAACCGAAAAAATATGTTTTTACAAAGAGTTTGGATATGGAGAATGAATATGCAGATAAAAATGAAGAGATTAAAGTTGGGCGTGGATATTTGGAAAGTTTGCCTTTAATAAGGAAAAATACTACAGGTCATACGCAAAATAATTCGCCAATAAGTTATTTGCAGATAATCCCAGAAGCTTATAATGAGGATTTTATTGATAGTGTAATGGTTAATAGGCCTGTTATGAAAAGACCAAGCAAGAGAGCGAAATAAGATCCATTTTACTAAAATTGTTAATGAGTATATAGTAATAATTATAATGCCTTTTTCTTTATAAAGTAAAAATGTTATCGTTTAATTTTAATTGCATATAATTCAATAAGTATTTTTTGCAAAGATTTACAAGAATTTAAGCCAATAAAAAAACTATAAAGATATAAAAATTATAATAAAATCAACTAATCTTTATATTTTAGTATCAGATTCAATCCAAATAATAGGTTTATTTATCAGAAGTGTATCAGTGATTTTGATATTTTTCATATAAAATTTACGATTTTATCATAGAATATTTTTATTTTTAGGTGTGAAGTTAAAAATTATGCTTTGACAGTCTGAAGATATAGAATCTTCACTAGTTTCAAACTTCTTTTTTAACTCATTTTCTTTATTCTCTAAATTTATTGATTCTTGTCTGAAAAACTCTTCATTAGTTTCTTTTTCCCCTTGAAAAAGTTCTTTTTCTAACATAAAACTTTGCTTTTGCACTTCGAGGTCGAGGTATAAATTTTTAAGTGTCTCAGCAGTTTTTTCTAGTTCGAGTTTTTGGGTTTCAAGGTTTTGTTGGAGAATTTCAAGTTCTTTTTCTTTTTGTGAGTTTTGATGGATTTTTTCTTGGAGTTCATTAGAAAAATCAACTAAATAAGAAAGTTCTTCAAATTCAGCTTCTTTGGTTTCAAGGATTTTTTGTAGTTCAAAGCATTTCTCTTTGTAATGATGGAATTCTTGGAGAAGACTTTCGTATTTTTCTTGATAAGTGTTTTGAAGTTGAAGGGATTTTTGTAGATCTTCTGATTTTTTTTTATAAAAGGTAAGGGTTTCTTGCTGGGATTCATGAGCTTTTAAGAGTATTTCATATGATATATTTAAATCATCGAATTTCTTTTGATATTGATCTTGGGTTTGGATAATTTTTTGTAGTTCTTTAGTTTTTTGTTTATAGTAATCTACTGATTTTATTGATTGCTCAATTTCTTCTAAGTGTTTTTCCTTTGCCCAGCAGTCGTTTTCCCTTTTTTCAAGTTCTTTTTTCCTTTGCCCAAGCTCTTGTTCTTTTTCATCCAAAGCGTTTTCCATGTTCTCCAAACTTTTGGCTAGATTTTCAATGCTTTCACATGGTTTATCTGAATAAACTTCATTAAGCAACGACTTAGAAGCACTACTCGATGATTTTCTAATAATATCAACAGGGCTTAAAAGTAATTCTAACCCTTCATTTTCTTCCGGACCATCTTTCTCATCTTTATTTCTCTCTTTATTTATAATCAGTTTAAGTTTTGATTTAAATGATTTTTCTTGCAAATTCATATACGGTTCTTTTATACTAACTTTCTTAATATCCATTGTTTGTTTTTTCATATCTTCATATTGGCTAATAAATGACTCTTTAAGACTTATATGGCCCTTTATATTACTTTCATTAATCCCATCATTTTTTATAGACTTTTCAGTAACAAAATCACTATAAGAAAGGCTTGAATTTGATTTACTTTTTTCTCTTCTCAAAGAATTGGTAACAAGTTTCTTAGACTCTTCAGTCAATATAATTGAATTTGGGGTTTCTGATAATCTCATATCTGGACTTTCTTCAATAATATCTTTGTTTATATTTTTGCTTATTGTATCTAATTTGATTAATTGGGTGTTTAAAGCTTGGATTTTGTTTTTCATATCTGTTTTTTGGATATTGAGCTTAGCTTCGATTTGATTTAAGTTTTTTGATTTTTCTTCAAAAGTTTTTTCTAGTTCCTTATCTTTTAATTCAAGTTTTTTTCTGTTTTCTTCTAGGGCATCTACAATTTCTTTAAGCTCTTTTTCACGTTTCTGTATAGTTTGCTCTCGAAATGCTAAATTTTTGTCTTTTGTTGTTAGCATCTCATCTTTTTGTTTTAATGAGCTTTCTTGTTTGGCTAAATCCTGGCTTAAAATGCTTAAATATTCGTTTTTTAAGTTGATTTCATGCTTTTCTGTGTTTAAAGTTGCTTGGAAGACTTTTAATTCTTTTTCTATTGAATCTGTATATGCAACTGAAGGTCCATAAAGCTGCTTATTAAGCTTAATGAATTTTCCATCAAGTTCTTTATGTTTATTATTAAGCTCTTTTTGGCTTTCTAATATTTTTTTCCTCTCCACAACCATCCCATTTTTTTCAAATTCTAAGGATTTTTTTATATTCTCAATCTCTTTAACTTTGCTTTCCAGCCATTCTTTTTCATTTTTCAAGCTCGCTTCCTTTATTTCCAAGTTTTTTTCTTTTTGCTTTAGTATATTCTCGTATTTCTTCATCTGCCCTTTGAATTCTAGGATTTTTTCCATCTCTTTTATAACATCTAATTGATGTGTTTTAAAATCGATTCTAAGTTTTTCTATGCCTTCGCCTTTCTCTAGACAGCATTCACAATGATCCCGAGGATTTTTTAAAGTATTTATGAGTTTTTCGATTGTAAGCAAAATATCAGCTTCAGATAAGATTTTTATGCTTGGATCAAGCTTTTGTAATAGTTTTTCTAAGGCAAGGACAAAGTTAGAGTAATTTTTTACAGATGACCTTGGGGTGTTAATATCAAGATCATTAGTATTATAGGCAGTATTTGAGAAGACACGAGGCTCAAGTCTAGCTTTGTTAGCAAAGAAATTTGTCTTAAACAAAGCTTTTGGGGTGATTATTCTCTTGATAATAAGATCTTTTTCATATGACTTTTCCTTAGTATTCATATATATTTAAGAAATAAAATATGTTCTTCTAAACATTTAACCTAACAAATACTTTATATCATTTTATAATATCTATAAATGGAAGAATTTGGGTATAACACTGACCCTTCTCAAGGGGTGCATATTTTACTAGAAAGTATTATCAATCCAAAAAGCTCCAGTAATCAAAAACAGATCGATAAGCAAATCCTCAACGACCTTGAAGAAACCTCATTTTTAACAGAAAATATATTAAGTATCATCAGACAAGTACCAAAACTTCCTAAATCAATGCCACGTTTTCCAGTTGATCTTTCTATGATAAATTCTCAACTAGATCAAATCAATTCCCAACTAAAAGAAATCAGTAGTTCTTTAAATGACCTTAAACAAAGTTCTTAAAAGGATAACTATTCTAATCAATCATTAGCATAAAATACATCTTTTACTTAAATTTTTATATAAAAACATTCAATTTTGCCTGTATAAATTATATGAAAATCAAACAAGCGATTCTTTTTTTTTTAATTGATTTATTGTGCTAATTCTTTCTAAAGGCATTCGATAACCTGCTTTTGACTTCCTTTCTGTTTTTTGGTCGAATTCTAATATAATACAAGATATATCTTCTATCATAGAGTCTTCGTTTTCTACTAAGGCTAACCATCTTACTCGAGCTTCTTCACATAATAATTGGGCAATACAACTATTATGTATATTAACTTCATCATTCATAGTTACTTGATTAAGAGTTCTTTTGGCTGTATCTTTATATGAAGCAACAAAATTCACAGCATCTTGATTGTTCATAACTGACCAGATACCTTCAGATGCAACAATAAGAAATTCATCATCTAAAGATAGTGATCTGGAAGATGTGTCTGGCTTAGAAATAACTCCAATATCTTCAGCTATGATGTTACCTATTGATCTCGATACAATCAATCCAGGTATATTACTATAGTTTTTCCAAATATAATACGGGCCAAACTTATTCCCATACTTATCTGAGTTCTGTTGAAGCCTTCCTCCCGATTTAAGTATCCTAATAAACTCCTCTTTATTTTCTGTCGTATGGTCAACCGTCATTTGAAACGGTATCGGCTCTTTATCCATCACTTTCTGTCTCCTCTTAGCAATTTCCCTTAAAAAATACTTATCCTCTGAAAAAGTTAAAGGTCTCTGAGTTTTTGATAATTCCATCTCATAAGTTCCAAGCACCGCCCTACTATTTCCAATATTAATAACATACAAAGCATTTTTATGAACTAATCCAAGCGTACTTGAGCATCCAGAATTTGCAATATCAATAACAGAATTAGGTTCTTTAAGCTTTTCTTCTATAGTTTCCAGTATAAAAAGCAGTAATTCCATAGGTTGATTATCATAATCATTTATATAAGTATTGAAAATTTCATCAGCTTCTTTAACACAAAAATTACTTATATGTTCACCTTCTTTACCATGGCCATCAAAAACTCCTAGTATAGTCGATTGCCCATTACTAGAAAAAAAACATAAATCTTGACAAACTTTAAATACTCTTTCATGAGGATCTAAACCTGGAAGTATACAAGCTGTATAAGAAATACCTGAACCCCATATAGAAAAATTCATACTTAAATCTTCACTTACACATAACAAAGGCTCTGTGTGATTTATTGAAACTTTTTCTCTATCTTTAACCCGACCTCTTGTGTCTTTACGTTTAATTTGCACTGATGTTTTCCTTGGGTAAGACACTTGGTTACTGAAATATATATCAGATGCGCTTATAGGCCTTGGATTCTTGGTGATACAAAGTCCCATATATAATAATATAGTAAGAAATATAGAGAAAACAATGAATAACGTTTAGAGTTCTCTTTTTTTTTTAGAAAATTTAATTAAATTTAGTTGTTTTATTGTGATAAATGAAGTTAGGTTGGAATTTAATATTAGTTACTTTTAGATTGGAAATTTGTATGTGGGGTATTTAAAGTGAAATGGATTTAAGATAATGAAAAAAAGATGAATTTGCATTTAGTTGCAATTTAAGTGATACCTTTGAGAGATTTGAAGATTGAGGTAGACTGAATTATTGGATATGATATATAAGATTTTAATATTTGAAGTCTGAGATTTAGTTATTTTTTTTATATAAATCAGTATTAATATTTTATATCATCAAGTATTTTCTTCATCAATTTATACCTTTTTTTTCGGGTCTTTATTTTTTTTATTTACCTTATCAGTCATACAACTAGTAGTTTTAAGTAGGTTATTGGATAAAATTATAGTTTTACTAAAAAAATATCTTTAAAGACTCAAGTCTATCTTAACTATAGTTTTTAACTGATTAAATTGTATGAGTCAAATTTATAAAACTGTCTTTTGTATTTTCGGGTAAATTAAAATATTCTTCAAAATTTATGATTTTTTACCCAAAAGCCGCAATTTCACTTTTTATTTCTTCGCGATCACGATAAAAACCAACTTTATAATTCGCATTCAAAATAATTTTATGAATAAAGCAATAAAAATTATGTTCAGGATTCAATTATAACTTAGATATTTAAAATTATGTTCTCCTATTTTTTAGAAAATCTATTTACTGGTTTTGCCTTGTATAAGTTCATAAGTTCTTTCATTAATCTTCGTATAACTGTGCCATTACCTAAGAAAATCTCTTCAGCAATTGTATGAAGTTCTTTCGGAAATCCTGGATTTTTTTTCAAAACAACCAGAGCTTTATTAATATTCTGTATAGCGCTAGCTCGAGATCTAGGCTCTTTTTCAATACCCGGAATTTTCACTCTTTCCAAATGGCTCACAATATTACTAATCAGCACTCCTGTTGTAAACTCAGGAATATGCTCATCCCTAAAAGTAAGTGATCTTGGAAAATCAGCTCCAATAGAATACAACCATTGAGAATATTCATCTAATTCTTCATTTTCTTCTATAATCGGGTCAATTTTTTCACTATGTTTTGGGGAATTCGAACTTCCAAAAGTTGTATTAAAAGTTTCTTCATGATTTTTTGGGATTTTATTCTCAGGTGGAGGATTTGGTCTTAAATATGGGCCATCTTTGTGGTAATCAGGACCATTTTTTCTTGGAGGAAGCCCATCTGCCCATCTCATAATATCTTCTAATAATCCGAGTAGAAAACAATAATTACCTTTGTAGATATCTTTTTCACTCCATGTATATTTCTGAGACATTCTAGGGAGTTTTTTCAGTACTTCAAGACCTTTTCTGATGTTGTTTATAGCGCTTTGTTCAGTTTTTGGATCTGGGATTATGTTGTAAATTCTTACCATTGTGATTTTTGATGTCAAAACACATAAGAGAACTCCTTTTTTCAATTCTGGGACCAGTTCGCTAAAATACTGTGGAGCTGGCTGGAGTAGGTTCAAGCTTTCTACCCAGTTCACCACAACAATTTCTAAGCGTCTTATCCCAACTGCACCATAAGGAAGTGTACAAGGTAAATACTCTAACGGTGCAGCATAAGGATAAGCTGTCATCAAAGCATACAAAAACGCATAAACAATATCTGGGCTCTCAACCATACATTCAGGTGTATTAATCGGTGAGCTTTGTACTTCAGGGTGTCTATTCCTAAATAGCATCACTGCACTATAAAAATTCTCATAAATCGCTTGACTAGATTTAGGATTTGGATTAATCCTAATACTCTCCCCTTCAACTAATCTCATCAATTCACAAACAAGTAACCCATTTCTAAGTATATCATTATTCATATTCGAACAAGGTTCATATTCAATCCCTAATGCTTGTATCCAATTAAGTACCATTTTTTTCATTTCCCCTGTTATCTTAAAACTGGATTTCGGGATTTCTGACTTAATACTTCGAGCTGAAGGTGGCCTTGAGACTCTTGGGGTTATAATAGTAGATGATTTATTACTAAATTTCTTCATAGATGATGAATAACTTCTCATTGATTTACATGTTTCTTTTATTATAGGCTTAGGCATTTTGATTTTTTCTTGAGAATTCGCTATAGGTAAAGATATGTTCTGATTTGATATATTCACAACAGGAACTGGTGGAGGCTTTGCTTTAGGGGCAATAGTAAAAAGTCCTTTAATATCATCAAGTAAACCCCAAATAACATACTCATCACCTTCGATTATCTCTTTAGCAGACCATAAGTATCTTGAGTTTATTTTAGGAAATGTTCGCAGATATTCAAGGACTTTGTTTATATTAGCTAAAGCTTGTGTTCTGTTTTTTGGGTTTCTTTCAATACCTTTAATAATTTCAGTCCTCCCTTCTAAACGGTTTACTAGATCACAAAGCATGACTCCAGTACGACATATACTTGGAATAAAAGATATAACATTTTGATCTTTACGCACAACATGGAGGTCTTCAAGCCAATCAATCAATGTTTCTTTAAGTATCTCAGGTACAGGTCTAGGTTCATATCTGATTTGTTCAGGTTTTTTATTAGGAGTATCTCCAATAGCTTTTGGGGGAATTTGCTGTACTGGGATATTTTCCTTTATCTCCTTTGGTGGGGTTGTATTTCTAATATCTTTTTGAATTGTTTTAATAGTTTTCCTACCTTTATTATCTTTCTTTATAGTTGTAAAATACTCAATGAGCCTTAAAAGTGCATCATTATCCTATATAAACCCTACATCTAAAAACTCTTCAGGCCGGGCAAGTAGATCATCTGGTATTAAGTCTATGAGTATTTCTAATATTATACACCAATTCGTTATTGCATCATCACGAGATGAAATATCATGTTGAATATTAGGCAAGTCTATATCATAAATCCATGATACTATATCCGCGACTACACAACCAGATTTTAAGTCTTGTAAATCGTCAGCTAAAGTACATGATGGAATGTCTAGACTATTGACCCAGTCTATAATCATCATTTCGTCCTGATAATAGGGCGAATCATCATGAGGTCCATCAATATAATTCATTACAAATTAAGTATATTTAAAATTATTATAAAATGCAGAATAGTGAAGATAGGAAAGATGATTCAGCTTCGAAATCGCAATGTAGAAATTGTAATAAATCACTTTTCCCGATATTTGGGGGGACAAGATGTGATGTTTGCAGTAAGGGATATGTAGAGTTCAAGTGTTGTAAGGACTGTATTATTAATGTTAAAGGATCGAGGATTATTAAAATGCAGTATGAGTATCTTTGTCCTTGTTGTTTTAATGAGATTTTTATATCGATTGAAGAGGATAAGAGTAAGAGGGAAGAGGAAAATAAGGCTATGTCGATGCCTTCTGCTGAAACAGTAATAAAAATACAGTTCCAAAAACTCTCAGAAGACGCTTGCGACATCTTAAACAGGAACCCAATCCAAGACTATAAAGTTGAGCGAAGGATTGCAGCAGGGAGTTTTGGTCTAGTTTACCAAGTCTCTGACATCCAATCCCATAAAAAATGTGCAGCAAAAGTTATGCACCCTCAAAGTCCTGAAGAACGTCAACTAATCCTCAACGAATATACTTTAACAAAACTAAGTCGACATGAAAATGTAATCGATTATTACCTTCTATATGAGTTTAATGGAGAAATGTGGGTAATTCAAGAGCTTATGAAATTGCCTTTAACAGCTTTACTAAACAAATGTGATCAAATACCTGAACCTATGATAATACATATATTAAAAGAAGTTCTTCTTGGATTAAATTTCATTCATAGTCAATATAGAATCCATAGAGATATAAAAAGTGATAATGTGCTTATTGATTATGAAGGTAAAGTAAAATTATGTGATATGGGTTTTGCTGTACAATTAACTTCTGAACAAGATCATAGAAATACATTAGCAGGTACACCTTGTTGGCTTGCTCCTGAAGTTATAGCATTAAAACCTTATGATACAATGGCTGATATGTGGAGTTTTGGTATACTTATTATTGAACTTATTGAAGGAGAACCCCCTATGTTAAGAAATAAAGTAGATACTATATTGAAAAATACGTTAAAAGCGGATATTAAATTGGCTAACCCAAATTATGTTAGTGAGGATTTGGCTATGCTAGTTGAGTTGTGTTTGCAAAAAGATCCAAGTTTGAGGAAGTCAGCTCAGGAACTTTTGGAGGAAAGGATTTTTAGAAATGATGCGATCACGGCTAAACAGTTTGGGACTTGGGTTGCTGAAAGGCATCAAACTTTAATTAATTGATTAAAGGATTTCAGGTGTATGAGTACAGTTTATATGAAATTATAGTTTATTTTGTAATTTTGATGTATGGAATTGTGATATGATATGATTTTATATACAATAGTGATAGGTTAAGATTGTGTGTAGGAAATATTTTGATTATAAAGTAAGATGATAAAGTTATAATTATAGTATTTGTAAATATTACTTGATTTCACAATTCAAAAATAAATTTTACTTATAATATGCATAAAATATAGACATTATGCTATAGTTGTTATAAAAATAATGGAAACATTAGAGGAAAATGGAAAGTTTAATTCTTATGAATGTTTATTTTGTCATAAGAAGTTTTTTTATTTCTTTGGAGGTAAAAGATGCTCTATCTGCAGTAAAATCTAAATAGATTTTAAGTTTTGCGAAGATTGTTTGACAAAAGATCCAGATGGGAAGAAAATCTGCAATTTTTGTGCAGTGCTAATAATGAATTCAAAAGGAAATGAGGAAGAAATGCCTGATAGAAAATCAGTATTTGATATTTAGTTTAATACTGAAGTTGTGATGAATTGTAAGATAACTACTACAAATCCTGAAGATGAATATAATAAAGTTAAGAAAATTGCTTCAGGGAAGTTTGGAAAGGTATATAAGGTTGTGGATAAAATGACTGGTATGGGTTTTGCTGCTAAAATTATATCGCCTAAGAATAACTTTGAGAAACAGATGATAATAAATGAGTTTGCTTTAACGAAACTTTGCATGCATTGCAATATTATAGAATATTACTTTATATATGAGTTCAATAAAGATATTTGGATTATACAAGAGTTGATGGATTTATCACTTACAAAACTTTTAAGTCAAGATAGAATGATGCCTGAGCCAATAATAATTTTCATATTAAAAGAAGTGCTTTTTGCTATAAATTCCATACACAGAAAGCATCGAATTCATAGAGATATCAAAAGTGACAATGTCTTAATAAGTTTTGACGGCAGAATAAAGCTTTGTGATTTAGGATTTGCAGCACAATTAGTAAATGAAAGAAAACTTCGAAGTACAATTGTAGGCACACCAGCTTGGATTGCCCCAGAAATTGCAAGTGGATCAAGGTATGATGAAAAAGTAGATATATGGTCATTTGGTATTTTAGCAATAGAAATGATTGATGGTGAACCTCCTTTTTTAAGATTAGATCCAACTTTAATTCTACAAAATATTGTTAAAACTGAAATTAGACTTAAAAATCCTAATAAAATTAGCCAAGATTTAGCTGAAGTTATTCAATATTGTACAGATAAAAATCCAAATTCTAGAAAAAGTGCTCATGAACTTTTAGAACTTCCGGTTTTTACAAATGTGAGTGTTACTCAAGAACAATTTGCCCAGTTTATGGATGATTTTAGTAGGATACTTGGCTAATAAATAAAACTTGATATTGACAATTATTAATTACCATAAATACATAATCTACCAATTCACATACAAACCTATTTGCACTCAAGTCTTAAGTCAATTAAATAATTATCTACTTTTCTTCCACAAATTAAAGTATATCATTACCTTTATCTNATTACTCAAGAACAATTTGCCCAGTTTATGGATGATTTTAGTAGGATACTTGGCTAATAAATAAAAATTGATATTGACAATTATTAATTACCATAAATACATAATCTACCAATTCACATACAAACCTATTTGCACTCAAGTCTTTAAGTCAATTAAATAATTATCTACTTTTCTTCCACAAATTAAAGTATATCATTACCTTTATCTGCTTATCAGTTTGCTTCCTACGAGTTTCCAATAATATCTTAATATAATTCTCAGGCACTACCCTACGATTTAAAATTTCCAATGTTTTGTCTTTAAATTTATTAAATACATCAGTAATATTACTCAATACATTATCTTCTTTATTTTTTCCAATAAAACCAATATTATTATCCGCACTTTCAGGTATTCTTTCTGTATTTAGTATTTTTGGTGATGGTTGTGCACTTGAATCTCTAGAACTATCATCATGAAGTCTAAGTGAAAATCCAAATGTATTATTAACTTTTGGTGATATAAGAGCATTTAAATTGCTTATTGTTTTTTGAATCATTCTTGGTCTATATGGAGATGATGATATTAAATTTGATTCACTTGAAGGTTTAAAAAATACTCCTGCTTTAGATCGACTTTGAGCTTTAGTTGTATCAGGATGTCTTTTTTGTTTATCTTCTGTTTCAAGAATGATATTATATCTGAGATAACAAGGATTTCGCATATGTAAAAAAAGCATGCGATATTGTTCGAGAACTCCTCGTCGTGAAGGATAAGAATGCTGTGCAACTCCTTTAAGAAATTCTTCCATTTCTTCATAGCTAAGCCTTGCAGAAAGCTCATCTCCACTTGATATGCTTGTCACTTGAATTATAAGTTTGCGTAAATCTTTTGAAGTTAGCAAATTAGGGAAGATTCTTGTTGCGGTGCTTATTTTGAGAATATCAGTGAACAAAATTGCTCCTCTAATCTGATGCGCTTCAAAGATTTTTTTTAAGTTGCTTCTATTAATTTCAAATAAATCTTGTGACATATTATTAGATTTATAAAAATGATAATCAACTAAAATATTTTTTTATCCAAAACTATCCTCTTAAATCCTTTCTTTTGCCAAATCAGTTTCAGTATACATACTCATAGTCCTAAGGTATGCTGTATTTTCTGCATTATCATCTTGACTCTGTAAATTCCCTGAATTTTGACGTTGGATTTCCTGATTTTTCGTCACATCTCTAGCTATTTTACCTAACTTTCCTGTAATAGATATCAAAAAATCTATAACCTTAGGCTGTTTTTCAAAAATCTTGTTCAGAACAAAAAATACAATGTGTGGCGATAAAAACTCAGGGCATTTTTGATTGATAAAAGACATTTGATCGATAATTTCTTGGAAGTTTTCTAGTTTTGGGTCATTTTTTATGCTATAAAGGAGTTTTAAAAGCATAGGCTCATATTTTTTCGGTGATAACGATGAACATAAAACAACTTCATTAGAGATTTTCTCATAAATTGTACTAAGTTTTGAAAAAATCTCTTGTGAACCTAAACTAAATATCCCACTAAGCGTGCGAATTATACCATATTTACCATAAAAAGTACTCTGATAATTTCTGAAATCAGTATTTTCCTTAACACTATTCGATGAATATGTAAACGAATATCTTCTTGTTAATGGTAAATTTATTAATTCAGTCTCTTCATAAAATTGAGTTTTTTCTTGTAAAATGGTATTTAAATCGTTTATAACTTGTTCTGCTGTTTTTTTCTTAAACTTTTCCTCAGATGTTTCAGTTGGTAATGCAGAAATCCCATTAAGGAGAATTTCTAATATGGATTTCGGAGATAAAGGTGGGGTTATCATAACACTATAAATAGGAGTTGTTGGGTTATTTCCTGAACGATTTTTTTTTATTATTTCTATGAATCTTGAAATGTTTGAATCATCATATTTACCAAAATATTTTATCAGCTGCTGGAAATTAGAGTTTTCAATCATCGCTCTCCAAAACTCGTTATTCCTGCATTTTTTACAATAACCTTGGTTTGCCCGAAATGCTTCTTTATCAAAAACATAATCATGTTTATGTTTTTTCCTCATAAACAACTCAATTCCATTCATCCCATCAGCAATGACTTTAAAAAACACCATTTTCACTAATTCCACAAATAAATTTTCTTTCTCTTCAGAATCTTGTATTTCCAACAACTTTCTAGCGTTTTCAACAAAACCATTATCGTCTATACCTTTTTCCATTTGTAGCTTTCTAAATATAGATATTCTTTTACTATCAACATAATAATAGCTTTTAATGAGTTGAAGCTTTTTACTTATTGAAGACTTTGCACACTCACATAAAAGCTCTTCATATTTGGGAAATGCTTTACTCTCAGCTGTTGATGCTTGAGAAATATTTATATCTTTCGAAGGCTCATAATATATTGTGTTTGAGTCTATATCGAGGATAATTTTACCTTCAAGTCGTTCAAAGGCCTCATCTTTTGAGATTTTAGAAGTGTTAATTCCAATTAATATAGGAAAAGGACAGTCAAGAACATCAATTAGATGTGGAGCGAGGACTGGAATAACTTTGTCTTCCCATTTCATAGGAAACATTAGAGATCTAAATGCTTGAATGATTAGGAAAAGTAAATATTCATTACAACTCATAAGAAAAACATGCTTGTTTGTCATTAGATTTTCCCATATATCGATGATATTTCTTATGTCTAGAAGATCGACTAGGATTGCGACTGCACTTTCATTATAGTTCATCCTTGTATGACTTTCATAAGGAAACATAAGCTGATATTTACCTATTTTGATTGAAAAATTCATTTCGAAAGGTGAAACTATACAGTCATTTATTAGGATAGAACAATATTTCAAAAAATCCATCGATCTCATTGCTGAACTCAGGGCAAAATTGTCTGAAGAAAGCTCAGTTAAATGCAAATATAAACATTTGAGTATCTTTCTAAAGAAATCAACATAATTATTCTTAGATTTGATGCATATAACCAAAGGCACATATGAACTGTTTAAGTACTTATCTTCAGGGTCCTTTTCACTTTCAATGAAATCAAAATATCCACTTGGTATGGATCTTGCCTTACTTGCATCCACAATACTTGGGGTTATTAGTTCATATACAAAAAGGCAGTGAAGATAGGTTGTAATATCCTCTTCATTGTTTAAACTGTTGGCGAAGAATCTAGGTAAAAAATTAGTCGATTCTAGATTTACGATCTGGTCAGTGAAAATCATCTAAGTTAGCCTTACATCTAGTTCTTGAGATGTCATTACTCGAGGCCTAGGAGGAATTTGTAAAAGTACTTCAGGAGGAGCAGACTTTTCTTCTTTGATAAGGAGTTCTGTATAAAATTTACTATGTAAAGTTTCAACAGATAGACCTAAGATATCTATTGAGTCAATTAAATTTATGTTCAAGAACTTGTTATCTATAAGTAGCTCTTCCATTATCTTTTATTAGTGATATTTGATTTTTAAGTGTTTTTATTAGTGAATAAAATATTGTTTAACTGTTGGTTTAATTAATTTAAATTGAAGTTATGGAGGAATAATATAGTTTAGATAAAGCGTATTAAAAGTTGTTTTATCATAGAATTATTATTTTTATGGATTTTATGTAATAAAATAATACAACTTTAGAGTTTTTTTTAGTAGGTATTGAGATATGTAGGGTTATATATTTTTTATAGAGAATTTCTATAGGATAAACAGTAAAATTGGAAATAGATTTTTTGTTTGGATTTCTCTTCAAATTTTGGTTAAATTTTAAAAAGATGTTTCAATGTTATGTTTATGGACTAGGAATCATTTAAAATTCCTTTTATTACTTACAATTTTCCAATCACTTATTACTAATTATTCCTTATTTAAATTATCTATAATCACCTATGCCAATCTTCTCTTAAAATTACATGATTTCTATTCTAAAATTTTTCATACCATTTCCATAATCATAAAACCAAAAAAAAATCCAACTTATTTCATTCCCCATAAGATTTTTTTATAAGTTTTCAATAAAAATCCAAAACTTCACTTCTAAATAAAATGATTTTATTCAGTTCTATAATAAAATGGGATCAAAATTAAGTATCCGAAAAAATTATGTTAGTTGGAGGATGTCTAGAAAAAGAGGAAACAGTAAGTTAAAAAAAACAGCATATTGCCCAATTTGTAACATGGAATTCAAGTCTTGGCAAACATATGATGATTTTAATTATCACATAGACAATTGTTTAGAAATAAGAGACCCTTCAAATGCTGTCCATGGGAATAAAATGTTTTCTCACTTAGCTTCAATAGAGGAAAAGATAGAATGGGTAAGGCAGCAATTCAACACAATTCGTGTCCCATGGAGCGAAGAGTATAAGAAAATTTTTATATCCAGAGATGAACTTTTAATAGATTCAATAAGAGAAGTCCAAAACTTATGTGATCGAGATATGCGAAGTGAGTTTCAAATACAATTTATTGGAGAAATTGCTATGGATGCTGGAGGAGTTATGAAAGAATGGGTGAATATACTAATAAAGCAATTATTCTCTGAAGAAATGAACCTATTTTGTAGGACTAAAACAGAAGAAGTGGCTTATATCATTTCCCCTCAAGAAATGCAACCTGAACTGTATTATTTTACTGGAAGAATATTAGGTAAAGCTATTTTTGAAAACATCCCAATAAATTGCCCTCTTTGTAAAACATTATACAAACATTTACTTGATCGTGAAGTAGGTTTTGAAGACATAAAATACCAAGACATTGAACTTTATAATTCTTTACAAAGCCTTGCTAATAATATAATTGAAGATGTTTTCGTCGGATACTTTGCCTTAGAAAAAGGATCTGATTTGTATGAACTAAAAAAAAACGGAAGCGAAATTAGTATAAATGAAGAAAATAAAAGACAATATCTTGATTTAAGAAGTGAATTTGAAACTGTAACATGTATGATGCCTAGTCTTGCCTACTTTAAGAATGGTTTTTTTTCTGTGATCCCACAAAGTATGATATTAGAACTTAGTCCAGAAGAATTAGAAGTACTTTTATGTGGTAAAGCTACTCTTGATCTTGTAGAATGGCGTGAAAATACTGAGTATAAAGGTGACTTTTCTAGTCATCATAAAGTAGTTAAGTGGTTTTGGTCTATACTTGAAGACTTTACCCAAGAAGAATTATCTCAACTTTTAGTGTTTGTAACAGGGACAAGTCGTGTACCTATAGAAGGATTTTCAGGTTTAAAAACTCTTAGAGGAGATCCTGCCAAATTTACATTACAATCTATTGAAATGGCTAAAAAAGCTCTTCCAAGAGCTCATACTTGCTTTAATCGCTTAGATCTTCCTTCGTATTCTTCAAAACGTGACTTGAAAGATGCACTGAAGTTTGTAATGAAAAATCATGTTCTCGGCTTTGGCCTCGAATAATTATTTACCAAATATTATAAACATCAGCATATTAGTTTCTGTTATTTCAAATACATTTTTACTAGAAATTATTCTTTTTACATGATGAATACTTTTTTATTGATGATTTTCATACCTTTTCTCAGTTGGGAAACTTAAAAATTAGAAGTATTGTTTTTTTTTTCTTGATGATTTTCATACCTTTTCTCAGTTGGGAAACTTAAAAATTAGAAGTATTGTTTTTTTTTTCTGCATATTTTCCTTCGTATGATTATCCATTTTACAAATAAAATTACCGAAATCATGCATTTTTGTTATTTTTAAAATTAAGTTAATATATACTTCTGTCTTTTCAAGTAAAAATACCTTTACCATGTCTAAGACCATTTTAATACTTTTCTTCTTTTTCTAAACCTCTTCCTCAAATCCATAAAACATGCTATTTTTCCACTCACCTCTATTTCCTATAAGTTCATCATAACTATCGCAAATGCTATTCATAAATATTCTTATGAAAATTTTCGCCATTAAGATTAACAACTCTTCATTTCCTATTTAAAATCCAAAAACATCAGTGACTCTCTATAATACTTTTTCTAAGACACAATCCTCCCATTCATTTTATTTACACTCTTATAAAAACTCCTCCCATAGGCTGATATATCCTCCCACCATTCAACCCAATATCAAAAAATATCAAAAACTCATAAATAATCCGCAGATCTCCATCAAAATTTAACATAAAAACTTCTTCTCTCTAAAAACCTCTAATTAAATCCCACAAACAAACTTAAATCCTAATCAAAAAGCCAAGCCATCCTAATCCTGATCTTTTAAAAAGTTCAAATTTCTTCATCCATTTGATTTCCAATCATAACTTCATCAGCCTCACCCTTCATATCAATTCATCCACATAAAAAAAATTCATGTTTCTAAAAGTTAGTAACTAAAATCTTCTTGCCCAAGGAGATTCATCTCTTCTCACAGCAGGAGATGGGTCTTCATCCATATGCTTAGGTGGCTGATCAAAAATCTTCTTTGCCCTATCATAGCTTTCCATATCTTCTCCATAAATTTTCCAATCTTCTGGAAAGACAGCCGCATCTTCCTTGAATGGTCTCCAACTTTTTGGTGAATAAAGTTCAGTGATATGCCTTTCATACATAGCAGAATATTCCCAACCTCTAACTCTTTCTACATCAGGCTGATCAATTGGATGATCACTATAACCAAGAGTATCTAGTTTTTCACTAAGAGTTTCTGACCAAGACATTGAGTAAGATCTTTCCTTCATAAAATCATCATGGAAGACTTGTTCAAAGCTTTTTTCTGTCTCTTCAGCATGGATTGCAGCTAGGTTTTTCATCTCATCATGATATTCTCTTAATGAATCTCTTTCTTCAGCTGAGACATCACGTAAATATTTCGCTGGACTACCTGCCCAAATTTGACCTGAAGGCACACGATCACCTGATGCAAGGTTTGCACCTGCGGCAAGGACTGAATAACTTTCAACAACGCAACCATCTCCAACAAAACTTCCCATACCAACATAGGCATAATCTTCAACAACAGCACCGCCAATATAACTATTAGGTCCAACTGTAACACCTCGACCAATACGAATTGGTCCTTCACCTTTAGATCTTTTAATTGTGACAAGGTCTTGAATCACAGAATCATCACCGATTTCAATTGAGCTTGCATCTCCTCTTAATATTGCACCATACCATAAAGAAGAATTTTGCCCTAGTTTGACCTCGCCAATCACTGTACTGTTTGGAGCGATAAAGTTAGCTCGACCTAGATCGGGAATTGAAGTCTCTGTTGGTATATTTCTTAAGGATCTGACATCTACTTAAAGATTACATTTTTCAACATATGAAACTTGAGATATTGATACACCTGCTTGGTCTATTTTTCTACCCAAAATTCTAAACTATGTAAGACTTACAGCTGGTCCTAACTTTGTCCTAGTGAAGTGATCGCCTAAGGCTAATAGAAATTGCCTCATATTTATAATGATCCTAGATATTTAGGTCTAAAATAATTAACATTTATTTAGTTTTGATGATTTAGTATAAAAGATTTATATTGTGGGTTATGTGTGGGTTTTATAAGTACTTAATATAAAAAAGATAATAAAAATTTCAAATTATTTATCTGAAACTAAATGTTTCTCAACCATATTAATTTCTGAATATGTATTTTGAAATTTAACTTCAGTATTAAATTCAGGTTTTTCCATATTAATACTTTTGACTACACAAAATGCACTAATCATAACCCATACATGCCATAAAGAGTGAAACTATATATTTTTTACTATATAATAATTCTCATTCTTCTCAAGACTCTTACTTATAAAAGCAAAAGTAAGGCATATCAAAACGGCAAAAAACCATCGTATTTTGAAATTATTGCTTTTAAAAAAGAAAAAAACTATAGCCGACAATGAAATTTTCCTTTTAAAACTTTTCTTCGAAATTCCTAATATTAAAATCAGATATTTAATAACAGGAATCATAGAAACTACTACAAATAACTAATTTTAACTTACAATAATAATAGGTTTATTTGAATTGAAATTATTACCAAAACCAATATACATCAATGCAAAAATAGCAAAAATATGAACTGAATATTTGAATTTTGGTTCTTGGATTTTAGCCAAAAATATGATACTAATAATAAAACTGTAATAGCTCAAAATAAAATCTATAGAAATAAGAGTTTTATAAGGGATATTAAAACAATAATATTGCTCATCACAGATATGATATATAAAACTAGCTATCATATTTCCTCCATATCCCATAGCTTCAACAAGAGCTTGGATTTTTATACTATAAACAATAGCTAAAATCATAGAAAAATTACTCAAAGATAACATAATAATTGCAATTGCATATTTAAAATCATTAAAAGATTTATTTTCACAGTAAAATCCTGCAGTGTTTTTTAAGCATAAACAAGTATAAGCTATATTTTTTTGAAGAATAAAATCTTCACCATGGCATATATCATCACCAATAATTGTTTTAAAAATTTTGACTTGGAATTCTGAATCATTTTTCATGTTTATGTTTATAAATTGTATTCCTTTTTCTAAATATTCAAGTTCACCTATAAAAAAATTTTTATGTTTTTTACAATATTGGGTTGAAGAATTACATAGAATTCTTTGATTATTTATCCCTCTTGTTCCATAGTAGATTTTCTCAATTTTATTATTCTTAGTTTTAATTTCAATACTGTATCTATATTTTGTTTGAGATTCTAATACAAAAAATGATAAAGATAAAGATTTGTTTGAAAATGAAATGAAATCTGTGTTTTTTAATGTAATTTTTTCAAATGTTTTGATATTTTCGTATTCGTATATATTTCTATTGTTGCAAATTTTAGTTGAATTTATTTGGCAAGATGTAAGAGACCATGAGAAAAAAGATATGTTAGTTTGAGTTATGATTAAAAACCACCAACCAGAAAGAGGATCTGCTATGCTTAGATTTTGAGATATTTGTTTTCGATTAAAATTGTAAGGACTAATTGTAAAATTTGTATTAGTGATAATATCAAGTGAAGCTGTTAAATAAGGAATATAAATCATCATAGGATAAGTTCCTTGAGGTAATTGTGCATTTTGATGTATAAGTGATGCACAAATATTAGTTTTTGCTTTATCTTTAAAATTTTTAGGAAGTATTGTATATATCCCTGACGGACAGTACAGAACTTTTAAAGAAATATGATAAATCCATCCTTGAACAGTATAAGCATTCATGAAATGTAAAGAATTAAGTAATCCACCATCAATTCGAATTACTATAAAATCACTGAATTTTGGATATGCTTCTGAGATCACTTGAATCGACCTTCCTTTTTTCAAAGCACTTTTATATGAATAAAATTCTTCATTAGGAACTGCATCATAACGAATATAAGTATAAGGAATTGGTGTTGGATATTCATTAAGAGTATGATCAAGATCATTTAGCTGTATTTTTAATTCTAGGAATATTAAAGGAAATTCAGGAAGATATAACTTTTCAAACACTGAACCCATTTTATTAAGTTGACCTGAGGCGAATTCAGAGTGACTTTTCAATAATTCCTGCCCATAACAAAAGTATTGAAAAAGTAGTAAAAGAGAAATGCAATCAGAAATACTTTTCATTTTTACATATTTTGAAATGCATGATAAAAAGTCTTAAATAAATATTTTTTGTTTACTTTTTTTATGGATAAGGAAAATAATTCATAAATTAAGTGAAAATATTTTTAGAAATTTGAAGTGATGTTTATTTCATTTGATAATTCATGAGTTATTAGTATTTTTCAATCCTATCACAAATTTATAAATTTTCATATATCTAATTAACTAATTATTTACTGATAATAAAGAAGTTTCAGCTAGCTGAACTCTAGACTCTTTGTCTTCATCTTTATCTTCAATATAAAACCCAATATTTTTCATATTAACACCTCTCAGTACACATAAAGCACAAAACATAATAGATAAATGCCAAAATGAATGAGTCTATATAATTCTTACAATATAATAATTCGTATTATTTTCTAAAGCTCTGTTTATTATAGCTGAAATTAAACAAATAATCGAATAGACAAGCCACCTCAATCTAAAATTCTCATAAGTATAAAAAAACATTTTGAAAGCTAAACATGAAAAGCGTTTATTATAATCTCTTTTTGAAATAACATAAATAAAATAAAAATATCTCGATAATGGTACCATAGAAACTAAAGTTAACACAATAGCAACAATAATAGTTGAATCAAAATTTGTACCAAGGCCAATATACATTAGAATAATAAGAATTAAAAGATTCAGTGAGTATTTGATTTTTGGCTGAGAGATTTTGCTTAGAAAAACAATACTAATACAAATACTATAATAGCTTAATATGAAATCAATAGAAATAAGAGTTTGATAAGGAAAGTTAAAACAATAATATTGTTCATCACAAAAATGGTAAATATAGCTTGCAATCATATTTCCAGCATAACTTGTTGCTTCTACATAAGCATGAGTTTTTATCCCATAAACAACAGCAGGGATCATAGCAAGATTACTAATTGTTAGCATCATAACTGAAAGCATATATATTGAATTACTAATCGCATCTTTTTGGCAATAAAATCCTGCTTTATTTTGTAAGCAAAAACAATAATATGCTATATCATCATAATCCCAAGTTGGATTATCATGACACATATTATCACCTGATTTAGTTTTAAAAAGCCCAAATTGATATGATGAACTGTTTTTCATATAAATAGTTATATATTGGATTCCATATTCTAAATATTCTAACTCTCCCATAAAAGAATTTCCTTTATTTTTGCAATACTGATCATGATTATTACATAATTTTCTTTGAGTACTCACACCTCTTGGTCCATAGAAAATTTTATCTATTTCATTTTCTTTTGAATAAATTTCTATACCATATCTATATTTTATTTGACTTTCTAATATTTCTAATGATATTTGAATAATTTGACTTGAAATTGTTTTTTTAAATGTAGAACTTGATGGTATTTTGTTGAATATTGGGATAAAATCAATATGTTGCAATGGTTGATTATTACAAGTAGTTGATATATTTATATTACAAGGTTGAAATGATAGAGAAAAAAAGGAATTATTATCATAGTTTACTATAAGAAACCACCAACCTGAAATAGGATTTAATATTGATTGATTTCCTGAAGTTAAATTATTGCAAAAGTTGTTAGGACTAATAGTAAAATTAGTATTTGTATGGATTTCCATTAATTCAGTAGTTGGTGGGGTGAATATCATTAATGGGTTACTTCCTTGAGATAATTCTGAAGAAGTGAAGATTTTTGAATTGCAAATATTTGAATCATAAAATTCTGTATTAAAAATAGGTAAGATTGTATATAAACCAGAAGGGCAATAATAAGCATTTAAAGTTATATAGTAATCCCATCCTTTTACAGTATAAGCATTCATAATATGTAAAGAATCTAATAAACCACCATCTATTCTTATAACAAGAAACTTACTATATCTAGGATAAGCTTCAGAGATCGCTAGAATTGTTTTTGATTTTTTTAGTGATACTTTATAAGAGTAAAAATTTTCATTTGGGACAGCATCGTATCTGATAAATGTTTTTGGTTTTGGGGTTGGATATTCACTAAGTTCAGGGTCGAGATCATCAAGTCTTATTGAGAGTTTTAGGTATATTAAAGGAATTTCGGGTAAGTATATTTTCTCGAATATTGAAAGCATTTTCATGCAATTCCCTGAAATGTATTGAGAACTGATTTTTATAGACTCTTGTCCTGAGACAATAAAAAGCAAAGAAATGCTTAAGACTATTAAATACATTTATTATATTAATTAAATCAGATTTTTATAAACTATACACTTAAAGGTTAAATTTTTTAATACAAGCTAAGAATTTTTATATTTATTATAATCGGCTACTTCAATCTTGTATTTAAAAGTTATAAAAAAATGAATCTAATAATAAAATTAGTGAGATGGGAACATCTGGTAATTTTTAAAAATATTTAAACTTTTATTATTAAAAACCCTTACCAAAAATTGTGAAAATTACTTAAGGTGTATAATCTTATGATAAATAACATACCTAGAATTATAACATTATAATTTAACACTTGCAAATACAAAGTAAAAAATGGCAATAGAATTAGTTGAAATTATAGGCCTTTTTAAATTGGGCTACACAAAACAAGCTATTGGATTTCTTACAAAACTTATCAAAAAAAGTTCAAACAACGAAGGGTTAATAGAAATAATATCAAAACTTTACACTTCATGTCAAGAATTTATTTCACAAAAAGAATACAAAGTTTCTCTTCAGTTACTTCAGATCCTTGAAGACCTTTGCACAAAAAATGATGATTTTTCCCGTTTATGCGATATCAAAAATAGTATGTCATTTTGTTATAGAATCTGTAATCTAACTCAAGAATCTCTAAGTAAATGTCTTGAAGCATTAGAAATAGTTACTCAGCATTCTGATCTATATTTAAAACTCCCTGCCCTTCATCTAAATGCATGTGCAATTTATCGTGAAGATTTAAATGATTTACCAAAGGCTCAAATACATGCAAAACTTGCATATTTTTTTGCAAAAGAATCTTATATAACAGATGATACCCAAAAGCGCACATTAGCTATTGCGATATACAATTTCGGATTTATATGTGATGAATTAAGTGACTTCAAATCAGCTGAAAAATGGTATTTAGATGCTTATGATTTTTGTTATAATCACTGGAGAGATAAAAATCTTATTGGGTTAATTCAAAGCAAAATTAAGAATTTAAAAACAAAAATGAATCTTTTGAATAGGAAAATTATATTCTCAAACATTCCTCAGCTTACAACCAGAAGAGGAACCTCAGAAAGTACAAGAACTGCATATAATCCAAGAAGGACTTTACAATCCCAATGTTCAAAAAGGGAAAGAAAGTTTATGCAAGAATCTTTTACACCTTTAGCTATGAATTCAATTTCTTCTCATGATAAATCTACTGAAAACTCTGTAAATGTTAATGACCCTGTGTTTAATTTTCATGGAGTTAGAGAAAAAAGTTTTGGGGAAGGTGTTGGAAAAATATTTAAAACAAGAAGGGGACCTGAGAAATTTAGATTCCAAATAAAGCCTAAGCACTTGGATTTTTAACTTTGAAAATTTTATTAAATAATTAGTATATGCCAATAAAAATCACAATTATTATAGAAAAAAATGATTAACTAATAAGAATTTGGTGTATATGCTTGGGTAGATCTTTAGCTTTGTCTTTTACTTTTAATAAGAATTTGTTTAAATTGTAACACCCTGGGAACTGGAAATCAGCCCAAACTTCCATACAAATCACATCTCCAGAATCAACTTTATCAAAAAATCTTGAAGTACAACCAACCCAAGTAAAACTTCCAGGTTCTTCATCCTGAATTGCTTGTAAATGCAAATTTTTAACAACTTTTTCCCTTAAATTTTTAACACAAATCTTAATAGGAACTTTACAAATAGGTTCAGCTTTGAAATCATGTTTTATAGTTGTTGGGGCAAATAAAGTCATATTAAAAGGATTTTTTTTATTATCCTTCATGATTTTCAAATCTAATAAATAATGATAACCATTAAGAACAGTTTCATTTGTCTCTAATTCCCAAGAAATTATAATATCAAGTTCATTACTATCACCTTTTTTAAGCATATTTTTTATATCCCAACAAAATCCAGCCCTAATATCAGTTGGTTCAAGCCATTCCTGATCAAATTGTATGAAATTATGTCCACCATTTTGCACGCCAATATAATAAACTTCATTTCCTAACTCTTTAATAAGTCGTAAAGAATGAGAAGATAAAGACGATATTTGTTTAATAGTAAGTTTTGATTGTAAAGCTGGTTTAATACAAAGTTGTAAAATAGATTCATTAATTGTTTTCAAACTGAAATCATAACGAGTGCTTATTTTAATAGATGGTTTGATTTCTACTGAAGATTGTAATCGACAATAACGTTTTTCTTCTTGAGATTGATATGTTACTACAAATCTTATAGTATGAATACCTATTTTTTCTCCTCTCATCCACATTTCAATTTTATTTTCTTCACCAGGAGTTAAATTGTTAAGGTTAATAAAATTTCTGCCAAAAAGGAAACCATGGGAAAATGTTATAAGTATTGCAGATATTGAGTTTAAGTTTTGGTTTCTAAGAACAATCTGCAAATTTTTTACTTCACCTTCAATAAGAGTTTCAGGAAAATTAATAAAATCAACAGAAAGTCCTGAAACTGGGGGTTTGACTAAAAATTCTTGAGCGGGGAATTTGAAACTCCCATAAAAAATGTTACCGAAAATCCACCGGAACCCTTGAAGTTTAACTTTGCCTGGTTTTTCTTGTGGACAATTAAAAACTATGCTTTTTTCTTCATCAGGATTTAGTTCAATTCTTTCTACAGCTCGAGTTAGTATATTTTCACCTGATTCATGCTCCATAATAACCGAAAGATTCTCAGCTAAAAGAGCAAAACTCATTGGGTTGAAATACTTGACAACAACTTCAATATTTTCTCCACAGTATAAATTCCTACTTAAATTTTTTATATTCTCCCCATCGAAATACCCAAAATCATCTAAAAAACAATAATAATCTTTTGTTAGCATAGATTTCCATTTTTCATAACTTCCAAGAATATCAGTACTACCATGAAATCGATCTTGAGGTAAGAGAATAGTAAATCCTCCTATTTTAGGAAGTGAAAATTCTAATATAGGTTTACCATCTTTATGAAAAGGAATTAAAGTTTTTGTTATCGGGTTAAAATCAATAGGTGTTGGTATAGCTGTCCATTGGGCTATTGTTGATAACAACTCATTAATAATTTTTTTTTGATGTTGTTCTCTATGACTTAAAAGCTTAGCCGATGAACTAAGACATAAAAAAAAGTGCACAGATTCTATTTGCATGTTAAGAAAATAACAAAAACGTCCAAGCATATGTTGTATATGCATTTCAATATGTTCCCATTTTTTACCTTTATAAAGATGTGATGCTGAATAATAACAATTTAAAGCATGTTGAACTAATTCTAATT
Organism: Stentor coeruleus; assembly: GCA_001970955.1. Classification (NCBI taxonomy): domain Eukaryota; phylum Ciliophora; class Heterotrichea; order Heterotrichida; family Stentoridae; genus Stentor; species Stentor coeruleus. Next base: position 42,363 of record MPUH01000034.1, on the reverse strand, counting down.
TCCTAAACTCATCACCTGCTAATACTTGATAAAAAGCATATTTTCTATAATATGAAGGAGATGATTGTAAATAACATAATGCGGTTTGTTCCATAAAAAGTGGGTATACAAATTTGATATCTTTAACATCATTGACACTAGCAATAAGTTTAAGTGCAGTTTTTTTATAATAATCTTGTTTATTAAATAACTGTCTATATATAAGTAAGCATCTAACTATCAAAGCTTGATCACCAGCTTTTTGATAATAAGAATAAGCTAAATCCATATAATATTCAGCTTCTTTTGTATCTCCAGTACATAAAATACTACAAATAGCCATCATTTCAAAAACAGAAGCAGTATGTGCCCAAGCTTTAAGATTTTTCAAGTCATTACATACAGCTTTATAATGATTAGCTGCTTCTTCATAGTCACCAAACAAAAATGCTAAATCAGCAAGTAATCTTGACACATGTTCCATACAGTTGACTTGGAATGAAAAACTATCTGAACGTTCTTTTTTTGAAAAAAACTTAGATATCGAGTTCTTAAGCCCACGTTTTTTTTGTTCTAATACTAAATCTAATGATTTCAATGAACTCTCAACATAAGGAACAATTGCCCTAACTAAAATTTCATTCAGTGTCATTTGCATTTTAAGTCGTTCATCATTAGAAAACTTAGAAAACTCCGGGCTATTCCATGCAGAATTTCCACTTTGCTTGCCGGTATTTATAATAACAAAATAACACAAGCTAGGGTTTAAAGCTTTAGAAAGTTTTTCATGTAAAGCTGAAACTTGATTATTGTTTAATGATGATTTTGATGGATCATGGACTAAAAGAAATATTTTTGGGACATTTGGATCATAAGTTTTCGAATGGTAATGAGGAGGAAGACCTTGAGTACGAGAAAGTGTCTGAAAAGTTTGTAATGGATCATTATCAGTAGTAGAGGCTAAGTATATAATTCCTAAAGGCATATCAATAAGTTCATGTGAAGAGAAATTAAGAGACTTGAAAAAGTCATCTCTCCAAGCAATAAACCAAGGGGTTTGGTTTTTTGAAACAAAATTGTTTATACCTTCTATTGATATATCAAAGGATCCTTGCCAATCTACTTTAGGAGTAAAAGATGTTAGAACACTANCAATAAACCAAGGGGTTTGGTTTTTTGAAACAAAATTGTTTATACCTTCTATTGATATATCAAAAGATCCTTGCCAATCTACTTTAGGAGTAAAAGATGTTAGAACACTGTCGTTTCGTTTGAGTTCTAATTTTTCAAAGACTTGCACATGGAAATTATTGAATGTCAAGGTCTTTGTCAAACTTTTCACAGAAAATTGGTTTGAAATCTCGCAAAATGGATTTAAGAGCTCCTCTGGTGTTAGATTAGAATTGCTTAAGACTGAAGTAGCTTCATATGAGCTCATTGCTAGGATTTTTACTTGATACCTTTCTTGAACCCATTTATGAATTTCTTCCATTGTTTATAAAAATTGATTAGTAGATCTTGAATAAAGTTAAAATAGGATATCTTTTTATTAGACTAATATATTTTTATTCTTCTCCTTAAAGCATCTTTTATAAAAAAATATTTGGATGATATAAGCGATTTTATCATAGAAACTTTATTTCTATATGAATTTTAAAGAAAACTTATAAGTAAAATGATTAACCTACAGGCAAATTTTTGCAACCTTCACATTTGCAATTTGCTGTGCATGCACGATTTGCTTCGTAGCATTCACAATACTTTTTCTTGCATCCTGACCTTTTGCAATGACACGCTTTATATGTTGGTGAGATATCTTGCCTAAAGGCAGCAGGATTTCTTTCAATTGTTGATATTTTTGCCCTGTCTCTTAATTCTTCGAACTCTGGTTTGTTTTTACAATTTTTGCAATGACAATTCATACAATATCGATTATTACTGAAGCAGTCACAATACAATTTCAAGCATTTTGTCCTAGAACATCCACAGGGAATGTTAGTTTCATCATCCTTTTCTTCTTCTTTTATTATCACTTCAGCTTCTTCTGCTCTTATTGAAAAGTTTGATAACGAAGGTAGGGAATTAAGACAAAATTTTGTGAAAGGGGTATATGGAGATACATCCCCTGACCTAGGATCTTCAACTTTTTTCAAATCCATTTGAAATTATATTATGCTATTGTGTTTCTTGCTATGTAAAGCCACATATTAATAGATATAAAGGTTTTAGATTTGTATTTTAGGTATTAAAAGTTAGAAATTATGTATTTCTGTGATAAGTTCAGATTTTCGTGGGGTATAATTTACCCAAAAAAATAATATAGAGAGTACTTTTTTATCAAGTGGAACTTGATATTTATTTATTCGTTTTATTCTTTTTATCTAATAAAAGCCAGGATTTCTTCATGATCCATTTGTATGGTCGAGTTGTTTTTTAGAAAAAATATCTTAGCTTAATTTAATGTAAATTGCGCCATAATATAATGGATCAAGAGATAGATCTTGCTACAGGATGGGGAGTAATTATGAAAAAAAGAGAAGCCATGGGTAAAAAAGCACAAGAAATTATAGAAGCTAGTGAAGAAGGAAAGTGTTCTTATGACAAAGGTTATATAACTCAAGAGCTATACTTATGTAAAACATGCAATAATAATAGTCAAGGTTCAGGTATTTGTATAGGTTGTTATTTAGCATGTCATCTTGATCACGAAGTATTAGAAATAGGCATAAAATCTAATTTTCGTTGTGATTGTGGCAATTCCCGCTTAAAAAACCCTTGTACTTTCATTCAAAAAACAGGAGAAAACCAAGAAAATGTTTACAATCAAAACTTTTTAGGTAAATTTTGTATTTGTTCACAAGAAGACTCAGAAGATAGAGAATGTGAAATGTATATGTGTATTGGATGTTATGATTGGTTTCATGCAGACTGTATTGAACTTTCAAACAATTGTCATAATCATTCAACTTATCATGAAGAAAATATTCCGAAAATTCCATCAGAAAATATAGAAAATTATTACATGATATGCTCTAAATGTATTAATGAATGGAAATTTATTCCAAGTGCTTATAAAGAATTCATTTATTTTGATCATCCAGTTAAAAGAGTACGTAATAATGGTTGCCCAATTGAATCAGTTGAAATTTTAAAGGAATTTCCTTATCATGTTTTTTTATCAAAAGATTGGAATTCAGAAAGATGCGGTTGTGAAACTTGTCATGAGAAATTCTGGCCTAAACAGTTTTTAAATGCCCAAGAAATGGAAGAAAAAATCTCACTTTTAGGTGTTATAAATGAAGAAACTGAAAAAATTATGCAAGAAGAAAATGTTGTGAATGAGGATCACGATGAACCTGCTGATGATATTTTAAATGATATGTCGAAACTTCCTCATGAAACTCAAATTAATGTTGCAAATGGGTATCAAATATTAAAAGAAACATTTGAAGAGCTTGCGGATAAAGTTCAAGGTGGTGTTATTGATTTAGAAACTGTTGAAGAGTTCAAACAAAAACTATATGAAAAATATTCAGCATATAAAAAATCAAAGAATAATTAGTAATAGTTGATAAAAATCTTCCCCCTGTTAAACTTATATTTAGTCTAAGTTTATATTTGTATATTGCAAAATTGATAATAAATGTTAGTTGTATTAGTTGATTATTGTCCAGCCCTTAAAATTATTTATTATAATAAAATCACAATGCTGAACGATTTAATCAAAGAACAAAACAACTGTGCAAGAACAGAGAATACTATCATCAGGCAAAACATAGGAAGGCTAAATAATTTTATCAATGGGCATAAGAATGATAAAGAAGTTGAGTCACTTTCCAAAGATCTGCAAATGTTATTATGCATTTTAGAAAATCAGCGGAATCTAATTAGCTCATTAGAGAAAGGTTTAGAAAATAATCAAATCGAATATGAAAACTTGCTTGAAAAAAGTCTTCAAAATGCTAGGATTTATTCAAATAAACCTTATTCTAGTAATTATCTTGCTGAACTTGTAGCAAAAGAAGAAGAAGAAGTAAATGAGCTTCAACAGCAACTGAGAATCAAAATTACTCAATCAGCTAAAGAAATTTCAGAGTGTAAAAGCCAATTAATTCATCAAAACGCAGAACTTAAAAACTCAAATTCCTTTATACCATCTAAATCACCTAATATGCACAAATCAGGAGTAAGGCTTAATGAACAGAAAAAAAATAAATATTTGCCACCTTTAGAATAAAATTAGTATTTAGTGTTTATNCTTAATGAACAGAAAAAAAATAAATATTTGCCACCTTTAGAATAAAATTAGTATTTAGTGTTTATTCCTAATAAGAAATTTATCGTAGAAATTTATATGTCAAAAATATTTAGTGGGGCTTTTATAAAATTTAATTACTTTTGCTATCAGAATAAGGCATCATGTAATGTGATTGTAATTTTTATTCAAATTGCATTTTTAACCTTTTCTGCATCATTTGAATTTCCCCCCTTTCCTTACAAGCACTCACATAATCTAAATAAGAATTTTAAAATCGCAAATTATCCAAAAAACACCTCTTCAACTTCATAAACTATTAAACAACAATAAAATTCATAAGAAAAAACTCCAAAATTTCCATAAAACCCTTCTAAATCAATAAACCCAACCGAAAAAATTATATCTTCAAATAACTCACACATCTAAATAACCAACAAAAAAAATATTTTTTAAACCCAAACAACCTTTTCCAAAATCTACCTCCCTAAACTCTTTTTGCATCTAAAAAAAAAAAATTTTATTCATAAAAAACAATCATATAAGCTATTAAAAAATGGACTATGCTTTGCCCAAATACTATGGGAACGTGAACAGAGAAAGACCAACAGAATATAGTACGTTTGATAATCTAAGAATAACTTGGAATTCACCTTCTAACTATATTGTTCACCAAAAATTAGGAAGGGGCAAATATTCAGAAGTTTTTTTAGGTACCCATTTACCTACAAACAAAAAAGTTGTTATAAAGCTTCTTAAGCCAGTTAAAAAGAAAAAAATCTATAGAGAAGTAAAGATTTTGCAAAATATTCAATCAGGGCCAAATATCATAGGTCTTCTAGATATGGTCCGTGATCCAATAACAAAAACCCCAGCATTAGTTTTTGAGTATGTAAACAATTATGATTATAAAAGCTTATTTCCAACACTTTCAGATTTTGAAATTCGTTTTTATATATTTGAAATTCTTAAAGCACTTGATTACTGTCATTCTCAAGGTATTATTCATCGAGATATTAAACCACATAATGTTATGATAGATCATGGTCTTAGAAAATTAAGAGTTATTGATTGGGGACTTGCTGAGTTTTATTTTCCTGGTAGAGAATATAATGTTCGTGTCGCATCTAGATATTATAAAGGTCCAGAATTGCTTGTGAATGATCAATATTATAATTATTCTCTTGATATGTGGAGCCTTGGGGCAATGTTAGCTGCAATTGTAAGAGATATTTAGATATTTAAGAAAGAACCATTCTTTCATGGTGATGATAATTATGACCAATTAGTAAAAATAGCGAAAATTATGGGCACAGCAAGTTTGTATGAGTATTTAAGCAAATACAATATAGAATTAGATGAAGAATTTGATGATATTTTGACTAATCATGCTAGGAAAAAGTGGAGTCATTTTATAAATAATCAAAATAGACATTTAGCAACTGAAGAAGTTCAGGATTTTTTAGATAAGTGCCTTGTTTATGATCATGTAATTTATATATAGGCAAAAAGAGTTACTCCTAAAGATGCTATGAATCATCAGTATTTTAGACCAGTTGTAGAAATGTTTAAGAGAATTGAGTCTGGGGTTGAATATAGCAGATCAGCTCCTGAATATGAAACTTGGCAAATATTAAAGAATTCATTATAAAACTTATAGAAATCCTAAGTAGATGTTAGAAAGTGAATTAAAAAAGTTTTACGCTAAATATAAAGTCAATTGTATTAAATTTAATGATAATTTTTGTGTTTCGACAAAAATATATATATAGTTTGATGTAAATTATTAGTGAATCAACNTATTGTAATTTCTCACTATTAACTGGTACAGATAAGAAGATACATAGCATTTATTATCTAATTCTAGTTATTATGATATATGCTATTTAAAATGTCTTAGTTAAGTTTATAAATTATCAATTTGATATGATATTAAATAGATGTCAATGCAGAAAATTATAAACCTTACTTTATTGAATGATTTGAATCAATTCATTATATTACTCCAAGGATAAAAGTTCATATAAGATATACAGTTCATATTTTCATTCAGGACAAAATTTCTTTAATAGTCTATAAGTAAAATGCTTGTCATAATGATATTTTAATAGCAGATAAAAAACGAAAATTTACTTTAAGATTAATAAACTGCTTATAAAGAATAATCAAGACCTAGTGTATGATTTAAAAATAGGTGATTTAATTTTTTCTAATAAATACAATTTAATTTGTCATAAAAAGTAAAAAATCAGCACTTGCTACAACAATCTATCAACTATACACATTTTATTACATTTTTCTAAGTATCTTATCTTCTAATAAACCTTTTTATTTAACTTTTCCAACTAACTTCCTATAAAAGGTCTAATTTTTCATCAGGTCTTATAATTTCTGCAATGAATCCTTTAAAACTTCCTAAAAACCTAAAGCATATTTCATGTAGAGTATTTGAACTAATTACGTAATATAAATGGATAACTCTGTCCACAGGCTACAAATTATTCAAAGTCATTTGTTGGCTAGATCAAGTCTTACTATCACTGATAATAGGAATGGAAAAACCCTAGAAGTACCAATAAAGAATGGTTTTGTACTAGGAAAAGACATGGGAAAACTGAAAAATCAAGAAGGGGAAAACTTAATGGTATATGATCCAGGGTATATGCAAACTGTTTGTTGTACTTCACGAATTAGTTATATTGATGGGGATAAAGGCATTTTAGAGTATAGAGGCTATCCTATTGAAGAGTTAGCAGAAAAATCATCTTTTCTAGAGGTCGCATTTCTTCTAATTAATGGGGAACTACCTACCAAAATGCAATTTGAGAAATGGGAGCATAAAATTCTTCATCACACTTATTTGCACACGGATATATCTCGAATGATGAAAAATTTCCACTATGACGCACACCCTATGGGAGTTCTTGTAAGTACTATGAGTGCTATGAGTACTTTTCAACCAGAACAAAATCCAGCTTTGCTTCCAGGAATGGATCCTTATAAAGACACTCTGCTTATGAATAAGCAAATATATAGAATCATGGGAAGAATTATTACAGTAGCCGCTTATGCTTATAGAAACCGAATTGGAAGGCCATTTAATGAGCCAGCTCAAGGATTGAATTATATCGAAAACTTTTTATATATGATGGATAGACTTAATGAAGGAAACTATAAATCCCATCCTAAACTTGTAAGAGCTTTAGATGTTTTGTTTATTCTTCATGCTGAACATGAACTAAACTGTTCAACAGCGGCTATGAGACATTTAGCATCAAGTGAAGTAGATGTTTATACTTGTATTGCAGGAGCAGCTGCAGCTTTATATGGAAGAAAACATGGAGGGGCAAATGAAGCAGTATTAAGAATGTTAGAAGAAATCGGATCTGTATCTAATATTCCTAGCTTTTTAGAAAAAGTTAAAGCTGGTAAAGGTAGACTTATGGGATTTGGGCATAGGGTATATAAAAATTATGATCCAAGGGCTATAATTGTTAGAAAAATAGCTGATGATGTATTTTCGGTATGTGGGAAAGAGCCACTTATTGATATTGCTATGGAATTAGAAAGGATTGCTTTGACTGATAAGTATTTTATTGATAGAAAACTGTATCCGAATGTAGATTTTTATACAGGAGTGATTTATAAGTCAATGGGTTTCCCTACAGATATGTTCCCTGTGTTGTTTACGATTCCAAGAGTTGCGGGATGGCTTGCTCATTGGAAAGAATTTCATGCTGACCCTGAAAATAAAATTGTTCGTCCTAGGCAAAATTATATTGGAAAAAGAACTAGGGATTATGTGCCTGTGGATAAAAGACAAAAATCAGACTTTTTCTTATCATCAGTTACTTCAACAAGAGCTAAAAGAAGAGAGGTTAATTAGTTTAGATATTAAATTAGTTTCATATAGGATTTTTACTAAAAATATATAGTGAAGGATCTTAAGGAGCTGTTTTTCTGTATGTTATACATACACCGATAATCTGCAGATTTAGTTATTATAAATTTTTCACCAGCATGCAAAATCTTATAAAAAACCCAGTTTTAATTTAAATACCTCCGAATTTATTTCCCCATATTCCAATCTTATAAAAAAAGTGAAGTTCCAAAACTTATACTTTATATTCCAAAGCCAATCTTTTAAACTAACAATAGCACATATACACTATCATATAAAAAAAAAAATTATATTAATCATAACCAGTAATTATTCACAATTGAGTACTATGCTTGCTTTTGATTTCTCTAGTGCTACTAACAAAAGTATCTGTAGACTCAATAAAAACTTTACTGGTATTCAAACTAGGTAAGTCTATAAATTGACTTCTATTATATCTATGATTTTTTGAGCTCTGTACAAGTTTTTCTTCTATTGGTGTGGGTATAGTTTGATATGACCCAAGCTCAGAAGAAAATCTTGGAGATCTATTTGTCGCTTGATTCCATGATGAATTAGCTACTGAACCTAAAACACTTATAAGTTGTTTTCTAGTATATGTTCTATGTCGATATTTAACAGAACCTGGCATATAATTAAGACATGCCATTTTAAAGGCATTTAAAATTGTTGGATTTTGACCTGAACAAGACATACAATCAGCTTTTAAAGAAATATAAGGTTTTTGTACTTTAGCTTCTGAATAACCTATTAATTGAAGTGATTGACGATCTTCTTCTTCTTGGGCTATTAATACATATAATATTTTACCGATTTCTGCTAGACTCATTAATAATTCATTTACTGATGATATCTGCTGATCGATTTTTTCTAATGTTAATGTGTTAGCCCTTTGTTCTGCATGATAAAGTGTCATTTGTTTACCCAAATCAATTTTGTCTTGTTTGTTTCGAAGAACCTGCTGCTTCATCTCTTCGTGAAGTAGGCCTAAGTTAGATTCCAGAGACATCTGAAATTTATTTAGAGCTTCTGAAGACTTTTGAGCAGAGTCTTCATAGATTTTTGTATTGTCAATAGTGATTTGTTTAGCAACAGCAGTATCTAAAGCGACTTTCTCGATATTTTTCTTTAGTTCTTCGATATCTGCTTCAATTTTTTCAATATCAATACTTGGAGAGTACTCAGGTGAATAATCATCTCTAGGAGAAGCAGTGACTTTTCTTGCGAATTTAGGATTTTCAATGCTTTCTTTATGCTGAATTAATCCAAAATCATTAGCATGGAAAGATTCTGGAGATTCAGCTTCACTAATATCCCTATAGAAATCCTCAATTTCTTCATCTGGACCTTTCATAGGCTTTATTTCTAATGAAAAAATATTATCAGTTGGGTTGTATATATTGTTAGTATCTTCAATTTGTATTTTAGCTGTAGAATTTTTAGGTTGCATTTGAAGTATCTCTATATCATTTTTAGCTTCAGATGTTTGAATATTAATTTTAGATGATTCTTTATGTATTACTTTAGCTTCAAATTCTTCAGGTGTAAGATGATTATGGCTAGGATTTCTTGTAATTTCTGCATTAAAAGTTTCTTTTTCTATATTTCCCAATTGATTTCTACTAACATTTCTAGAAGGGTTTCTACTTGTATTCTTAGACATATATTTATCTTGTTCATCTTCATTTTGAAGGTTTTGAACAGATGCTTCTTTTATTATAACTTGTACTGATGGGTCTTTAGCCATATTATTCTTTGAAGACTCATTGAGAATCAAATTTTCATGACTAGTTTTAAACTCATCAACAGTTTGTTTAAAATCCCCTTCTTGTATTCTTCCCTTTTCATCATTTATATGATGTGATATATCATAATTACTTGTTAAATTCATTTTCTCATGTAAAAACTCCTCATTTCGTTCTTCAGGATTTATAGATCTCATACTACGATCTCTAATATGCCTACCATGATTACCATGTTTTCTTGATCTTTCATTATACAAAGCATCTCTTGAAACTTCATGATCTCTTGGCACATCAAGTCTTTCCGTAGTATCATAATCATCATCTTCATAACTTGGTCTTCTATCTTTTTTATGTCTATTATCTCTTGATTCCTTTTTCTTCCTTCTTTTTCTCTCAGCGCTATTCTGTCTAGCTCTTGCAAGTGCGGCTTTTTCTTCTAATTCCGCTTTTTCAATCTCTATTTTCATTGTCTCCCTTCTTGATAAACTTGTAATATATGATTCTAAAGCTTTACTACTAATTCCTTCTATATCATTATGTTCTTGATCAATATTACTTTTATATGACTCCATTTTAGTTTCATCATATTCTATAAATTTCCTTAAATGCTTTGGATCTAATTTACAAATTGCATCAGATATCGCATTCCATCTTTCTAATGGCAAATAATTATCCAAATACTCTTCAATTTTATCATTATAATCAGTAAGATTTTTAAGTTTTTCTTGTACTTTTTCATGTTCATATTTCAAGTTCCTTTTAAGTTTTTGGTAGTCTTGAACATCCATTTTCTTTTCTAAATTATCTTTAAGTTCTTTTTTTACTTCTTTAATTTCTCGAGAGTTTTTTTCAACATCAGCAAGCATATGTGGTAAAGCATTATCAGTAAAAGCTAATACAGCATGTTCATTTTTATTAAGTCTTCTATCGTTAATATCCCACATTTTCTTAGTTTCAGCTACAGATTTATCAACAAGTTTGACAAGTTCTTTTTGATCTTCAATAATCGCATTTTTCACAATATTTACAGTATTTGTATATTCTGATATTTCTGTTCGAGAACTTCTAAAGTTTTCTTCAAGGGTAAGTACTTTCATTGACATATCTTCAACTTTATGAGTAGCTTTACTAACATTTCCAGTCATTATTTGGATTTTCTGATTGATTTCAGTTTCAAAGTTGATTGTGTGAGCTCTAAGATCTTGGGATATTTTATGGACTTCATCAATTAGGTTTATTTTTCCTTGTACTGAACTAAAATTGAAATCAAGATCATCAAGACGCTTTGAATGATGTGAATTATAACGAATAAGCTCTCCGAGTGTTTCTTGAATTTCCATCATCCTTCTGGCCCCTGGACTCATTAAATCCAAGACCATGGATCTAATTTTATTTTCGAATTTTGTTAGTTCGAATTCAATTGACATTATAGAATTTTAAGCAAACTAAATAAGTAGTTATTGAAAATAATAGTTTTATAGTTGAAAATATCTTCTGATTTATTTATTTGTTAGAAAATAACTTATTTTAGAATCCTTATTAACTTTCTAAGATTTAAATCTTATAAAAGTAATTTATTATTATCCAAAAAAAAGTCTTGAATATAATTTAAGTTTAGGTTTATATAATTTATATATATTTTTATGTTAATTTATGTATTAAAAATTGTTTTTTTCAGAAATGATGTTAGTGTTTTTGCGACGATTATGATAATTGAATGTAACTTTGGATGTAATAAATATGATGGACTAAGCGATTGATGATTTTTATATAATTTATATACAATTTTTTTAGTTGGCTTGCTTTCTCCTATCCTTATAAGATTTCACTACATAATTTTGCTTATTAAAGGTTATCTATCTGTCTTTCAAGCTTTTCATAACAACTTCATTCATTATCCTCTCATCTTCAGTTAAACCAAAACCATCCTTTTCAGATTCTGCCAAAACTTGCTTAAATATCTGATCATCTATATCTGTATAATTACTATTACGTAATGGATTTTGTGGTAAAGGTTCTATTTGCTCATTTGGATTACTATAAAAATCCCAATCCTTTTTCGGAGGTGGATAAGAATCTTCATAAATTTCTTGAGGAATCTCATCTTCATTAGGGTCATCAAAGTCTTGAGCTTTATCTTGATTTTCCGATTTCGCTATCTTTGAACTGATTTTAGGAATAGTTGCATATTGAATAGGCTTAGGGGATATTTTCGGACTGATTGTTGGATTAAATTTATCACCTCTTTGGCCTGTTAATCTTGAGTTATTAGGTTTACTTTGAATATCAGGTAAAGATTTCACTCCAATTTTACCGATTTTATTAGCCTCTGATTTACCAATAGATGATTTAATGTTTTTATCATAAGAATCAGATTTACTATTTTCTTCATCTTTGGATTTAGTATTTCTACTTAAAATATCTAATATTTTTACCGGCTCTCTCGCTTTTTGTTGAATAGGTTTTTTTATAGATTCTTGGACACTTAAAGGTTTTTTAACTGAAATTTCATTTTTTTCATCTGGATTTTTATAATATTTGTTTTGTTCATATTTCATTTCTTCATATAAGTTTGAATTAGGATTTGAGTAGAGTTTACAATTATTTTTCATCCGATGCTCGATATAATCACGCTTTTTTATATAGTTTCTACATCTTGGGCATTGATCTGTACGATTCCCACATTCAAAAATATGAGATTTATAAAGGTCAGTAGGAAATGATGCTTCACAATATTCACAAATAATTGGTTTTTTTGGGCAATCGTGTATGCTAAAATACCTAATTTCCATTGATGCCTGACATGCATCACATTTTTTAAGTACATGAAATTCAATGTTATGCTTTTCCAAATCATACCGGTTAAGTTTTTTATCACATAATTGGCATTTTATAGTATTTCTCTCACAGTGAACTTTATGAACTTGGATTGAAAGGGCTGCGATTTCTTTGTCGCTGTTTAGATATTACCATATATCGCAGATTACTGTTTCTTGATTTTCCATATATAATAAAATCTTTAATTAGTAATAAGCCATATCTAAAAAAAGTACATCTATTCATAAAAGTTTATAATTGAATTATAATATTCTCTAACTTAAGGTTTTTTAACTTATAGTTAAATTCTAAATATTTTATAATAAACCCATATCCTAATCTCTAATCTTTAACTAATTTGAAATTCTAATCTATTAAGCAAAGCATGTTAATGACTGGCGTGTATGAAATGTTCCAAGGCATCCTAAATAATGAAAAAGTGCAGCGGTCAAGACAAACAAATGCCAAATATTGTGTGAGCTTCCAATAAAATCAAACTTTCCTGGATAAAATCTTTCAGGTACTCTTGATATATATATCGCTACCCCAATCAAATATGAAGCACCCATTAAAGCAAAATACTTGGCACAGTTTATAAAATGATAAGACTGTGGCCTAAATAATTTTTACAAAAAGTATAAATGAACCATAGGAATAATTCCAAGTAAAGAAAGTACAACAAATAATACTCCTCTAAACCATCTCATGCTAGGATCTTGGAAACCCGGGATAAAAGATACAATAAAAGTAATCAATGAAGCAACTGATATTCCTGAAAGGTATAAAACAATATAATCTGCATAAAAATTACTTGGGAAACAATAAAACGTATAGTATACTGGAGGGTAAAACGATCCAGCAATAAGAATAGAAATACCAGCATAGTCTAGTGTTGAAAGTTTCTTATTTATTATAAATGAATGAGCACTAAATAAATGAAAAATACTTGAACACATAAGACATATCATTGCTGATGCAATAAACACAAATATAGGCCATCTGGATACCCCAGCTGAAGTTTGATATTTATCATTATACAAATCAATCCAATCATAATCATGCGAGTCTATTTTCGCTATAATATTCTCTAACTTTTTTACTAATGGTTTAAATTTCTCTGTTGTATTAGCTGAACTTAAACGATTATACATTGAAAAAATTCTCTCTTCAAACTCATGACTTAAATAATAAGCATCTTGATACAACTCAGATATTTGAGACTCAAAAATAGACTCATATCTTGCTGCGCTATGAGCTAATTCATTGACTGAGTTGATAATCGTGACTTTTAAATCTTCGACAATATGCATCTCTGATACTTTTGAAGGAATACCAAGCCAAATAATTGTATATCCTAATAAACAGAGAAATATAAAAACTCCAAATAAATGACTCCATACATTCGCAGTCTCGTTATGGACCATGAATAAACTTGTCAGTATTTTGCGAGAGGAATTAAAATTAAGTCGATACCCATGGTGGATATACTCATTGTCTTTTATAAACTCATGCTCATGTAGTTCATGCCAAGAACCAATTTTTGAGTTGGGTTTTCCTATTTTTTCTTCAATGCTGTTTTCCTCCTTGTTTTCCATTTATTATCAGAACGTATCTTATTTTATCTAAACTGTAATCCCACGCTTATTATTAAATAAAACTCTCATAATCCAGATTTGAGCAAAAGATATAAACGCCAATACAACCATTTTGATAATTCCACAAAATAGTATTCGGTCGCATGTAATTTCAGCAAGATCTCTATGTGTACTTTCTCTACGTTCATAAAACTGAATATTCCTATAGATTGTATCTAAATTTCTACTAACTCCTCTAAAACCTACACGTAAAGGTGTAACTTCATCTTGTGTAGCAAAATTTTCCTCTTGTAATCCTTCCTGGCTATAAATATCAAAACTTATTGATTTTCGGGTTTTATCTTTAGACTGGAAGCATAGTTTATAAACTGAATCCTTATCAGCTTTGATTTCGAATTTTCCTTCTCTTGACCTAGCTTGACTTGTATGAACAAATCTTCCATGATTATCAATAACAGTAGTCAAAACATTTTGATCTTTTTCTCCTGAAACAACATATGCTCCAATAATCTCCTTTCCAGTATTTGTATATTGACTAAAACATCTTAAAGCTCCTTTACCTTCAAGTGTAAATGATATACCATAAGCCAATGAAAGTATAAAAAGTAAATACATGTTTATTATATATATATTTATTTTAGGAATCACTATACCAGTTTTATTAATCAACTCTAAAGTGGCGATGATAGTCTTCTTCATGAATCATCAAGGACTCCTTTTGTTCTTCATCTTCAAACCAGCTACTTGAGCTACAATTATCTTCAACATCACATTCTTCAGCTGAAAGTTCTCCTGGTACATCTGGAGTACTGGCATAGCTCCTATTTTTCATGAGCTCTTGGATTTCATAAGGTAAAGGTTCTTCTTCTCCAATAGTATTCTGTAATTCTTGAGCTCTTAAGAGGAAATTCTCATAATTTTCTTTTTCTAATCGGTCTATGGCTTCTAATCTTTTCATTTCTGCTTCATTTATGTAATTTTGATAGTCTTCTTCAGACATTTTGTAGTCTACTGATCCAGAAACTAGCCATGGATGTTCTAAGCACAAATCTGCAGTGATTCTTTTTTCAGGACGAAATTCTAGCATTGGTAACAAAAAGTTATTAAGCAATTCAGCTTCAGATAATTTGAATCTATATTTCTCTATAAGCACATCTTTTAATAACCAAATTTTTAGTTGCTTGATATTTTTTAGTTCTCCACGTCTGTTAAGGAATTTTTTTGCATATTGGCCACTAAGAGCCCAACTTTGAGGCATGATACCTAATGTTTCTATCATTTGGGCAAGATGGTCTTCATCTTTGTCAAAAGCTTCATTGGACCTTGGATCAAAAAGAAAGTCTCCAGTAAGAAGTTCAAAAAGCATACATGCGAAACTCCAAATATCAGCAGTATGATTGTAGTTTATTCCAAGAATTACTTCTGGTGAACGATATTGACGAGTTTGGATCTCTGTTGAATAATGATGGTTAACCCAACAAGCATTTCCTAAGTCTGCTATTTTTATTTGAAGATTTGGATCGATTACTTGAGGATTTGATAACTCATCAGGATTTAGTTCTGGTGGATTTTCTGGATTTTCTAGGTTTTTTTTGTTTTTACGCTTTTTTTTCTTTGGTTTAGTTGGAAGTTGAGCCTCAGAGTCAGGGTGTTCAAGTAAAAATTGCTTTTGTTGCTTTTTCTGTTCTTGCTTACGTTTACGGTAACGTTTTTTTTTGTCGATTTTTTTTTGCTTTTCGTCATCGATCTCTTTGCATATAGGGGTTATAGTTTCTTTTACCACTACTTCTATAGGTGCACGGTTTTCAATCATACCTTTTATAAATAACTCTTTTAGTTGTGCTTGAGTTAGTTGAACAAGAACATTTTCTGGTTTCAAATCTGTATGGATAATTCCACAAATCTTATGCAGGTAGTCTAAGCCAATTAATACCTGTTTACTTATACTTCTACATAAATGAATTGGAATACCTTTATACTGATAAAACTTAATGATTTCTAATAAGTTTACCCCTAGCATTTCAAATACCAAGCAAACATGTGTTCCATTAACCCCAACATGACTAAATGTATTAAGAAGTTGTACAACATAACAATGATCAAAACTTGATTCTTTTTTTTCTAAATTTTTTTTATCTCGACTATGGTATTGTTTCATTGCTTCAACCCAGAGAGGTTCTTTTGTGTTTTGGGAAATTTTTAGTAGAAGGTCTATTTCATCTAAGGCAGCTTCAGTATAATTTGGAGCAGATTTTTGAACTTTCATAGCTACATAAGTCCCGTGGTTTAGATCTTTACATAACCATACTGTTGAGAAATGACCCCACCCTAGTTTTTGTACTACTAAATATCTATTCAAGAACATGTCTCCGATTTCTATTGGATGATAACCACCTGGTCTGTAATCTTTTGCGCTTTCTTTCGTGTCATCATAAATAACAGAACTCTCCGACCCACTGGTCGACATATTCAAATTATTATTCTTTCTTAACTATTATAGCTGTAACTCCATCGCCAGCATTATAGATACTGCCAATACGAATTTTATCACTTTCTTGGTATAAAATACTTATTTAAGGTATTAATGATATTATAATAAGAACTGATTAGAGGATGTCTTAAAGAAATAATATTTCATTGATTTTTCAATAGGGAAATTTTAGATTTTTGAGTAAACTAAGACAGAAATACGAATTATCCATTTAGCTTTATATAGACTACTTGGTGTATATTTATATTTGCTGATTTCAAAACTTTTTGAATAAGATATGCTAGGATTTATTAGAAAAAGTTTAGTGTTTTACTCACCATAGCCAAATATACTTTTGTCCCTAAGACTTTCCAACTATATTTTTAAGCTTTTCACTTATGCAAAGGACTATAAAATATGCTCCATCATTTGTTCAACATGAGTTACCTTCAGTGCTAATTTCCAGATAATAATAATTAATGATTTTCCGCGCGCTTAAGCACACCCTTGGCAATGCAAAGAACTATAAAATATGCTCCATCATTTGTTCAACATGAGTTACCTTCAGTGCTAATTTCCAGAAAACAACTATTATTTGTTACAAAAAATATGATTATCATTTAATTATCTTCAATTAAAGTAATATCTCTATAAAATACACTTACTATTTAAATTTATAATCGGCATATTGATTTTTACATGAACTTTAGATTAGATTAGATTAATAAATCGTCCCCCGATTAGGGACCAAGTTCCTTTTTTGTAGTTCGCTTTCTTGTTGTGTAAATGCTTTCTATAAAGTTTTGATTAAGTTATCAATGTTTTTTGCTTTTGTTGGTAGTTTTTCTTTAATGATTTTTTAAAATTTTGTGCTGTAGAGCACTATTTCATGTAATTTTAAGTCTTTAAGTTGATTTTCTGTATTTTTTTTGAGTTCTTTTTTTAGAGTTNCATCCTGTGCAGTTTTCTTAAACAAAATTAAATTATCATAATTTCTTTCTTTATACACTATTTATAAAACCCGCTATTCGACCATTTTTCAACCTCCTAACTTACACAACTCTATAATCAATATCCAATTAAAATTTTATTATTTTTACATTAAATCATCATCTCATAACCCTCTAATAATCCTCTTAACATTATCACAAATAATATTTAATTCCTCCTCTTTTTTCAAACTCAAACTCACTCTAATTCACAAATCCTAATCCTCCAAATAAAAAACTCGAATCCATATCCTAAATCATAAAGTCTAATCCATTCTTCTAAAAACTTTTCCTTCCATACAAAACCCCCAAGCTATCTAAAATTTTATATTTTTCCTTCATTATCCTTTAAAAAAAAATACACATCTTCTCTCTTTATTCTCCATCAAAAATTTTTTAACTTAATTTCCCATAAAAATTTCCATGTCCCAAATCTCTCGAGACCATTATAATATTTTATAAAATGGCCACAAACACAAGCTGTCCTTGCTGTTCAAAGTCACTCCCCCAAACAGACAAAGCTCCATACCTTCAAATCTTATGCGAGCAAAACAGATACGAAGAAATATGTGCATATATATCCAAAGGAAATAATGTAAATATACTATTATATCCTACATACTCATCACCACTTCATATTGCAGCAGCCTCTGGGAGCAAAGAAACAATATTAGCTTTGCTCAGCCATGGAGCTTTTCCTAATATCTGCAATATTCAAAATAGAAATCCTTTTCATGAAGTAAATTGTATGTAGGCTGTGGAAAAAAGACATTTAGATATCGCACAAGTTCTATTGGAAGGTAATGCTGCAGCTTGCGAATGCCAAGTCTGTCAAATAGCTCTTGATGATATTATTCAAAACGGGAATGACGATGAAGAAATGGACTTTGAAAAAGAACTGCAGAAACTAAGGCCAATCCTTGAGGGCAAGCTTGTGAATAAACTAGGGGAAATTATAGATATTAACAAGTAATGTAATTAATACTGTATTAATAAACCAAAATCAAAAAATATCATTTTTCTATACAAATTACCATACTCTTCATCTGCTTTAATTTTTTTTTTCAAAGCATTGCTTTAAAAACAACCAAAACTTCATTTATCATATACAAAAATCCTTGATTTTTATGCAAATATCATATAAAAATTTAATCATACCCAAATTAAATAGAAAATTTACATCTGAAACAATTCCAAAAACTCCTGATCTAAACTTGAAGCAAAAGTACTCCGTGTAGGTTTAAAAGTTGATGGTCTTGGTCCTGCTCTAGACCCAATATTCTTCCTAGCACTAGCGATTCTTCGATTTTTATCATCTTTTATAACTATTATCGGGACATCAAAAAGTGTTCTACCTCCATTATTCCCACCTCGTACAGGAAATGGTTCAGAATTATGTTCTTTAGCTTGAGGGACTATAATTTTTCTCCTACATTTCTCATTTTGAGTTTTTGGACGTTTATTTCCTTCTTCCCATACATGCTCTATATCTTCAGGTATTGGGCTTATTGGCATGTATGCATTTGTTGTTGGTCTTTGATCTATATATGATGCTGTATCTGAAGAAAATGAGGATATAGTTCTAATCGGCTCACGAGGTTTATAGGATTTAAATCCTGAAGGCTTAATTGAAACTTTCGTGTTTGGTATTTTGGGATCGGCGTATTTGGATGAACTTGTTGGAACTCTGGATGGGATAAAGAGGTTTTCTTGCTTTTCTGGTCTTGGGGCGGTACAACCACGTTTGTTGATGTCTCTGTGTGGGAGTTACTGTATGGGCCAGGGGTAGTATGAGTTAAAAGATCCGATTTGGCGTCTGGGAATCATATTTTTTTGATTATGTGAAGTGAAAATGATAAAATTAATAGTTTTAAAGTTTAGTAAAAATATGCGGATGTTGAAGGAAAACTATAAAGGTCAGTGTAATATGTTTTTTTGAAGAGGTTAAATTTTTATTAAAAATGTTTTATTTTGTTTAGAGATATTAGAAACAAAAGGATAATAAGATATTGTGATTTAAAGGTATGCCAATTTGAATTAGGTAAATTATAAGGTTGTATACATTTGAAATCATAGTAATTAACATGTTATATACTTTTCCCTATTAATATCTTATAAAATACTCCAAATAAAACACTAAAAATTCTAATAAATAAAATATCACCATCCATTGCTCATCCTATCAAACATTAATACCATTAAAACTGCCCTCATAAAAAATTCCAAGTAAATTAGCATCAATACTACCTGAAACCCAACTCCTCCAAATACCTTAAAAAATCATCACACAAAGCATCTTACAAAAAATAAAATTCTCCTAATCACATATCCATCCTATAATTTCTCATAAAAAAATTTTTCTACCTTTCTCTAATCCACACTTCAATCAAAAACCTCTTCCTCTCCAAAAATCCTCCCCTCAATCGACCCCATATCCTCAAGGTCTAAATATCTAATAATAAAATGTTCCAAAATTCTGGTGGCCTGCAAAGTCTCTTGAAAGACGGAGCAAGACATTACTCAGGTGTAGAAGAAGCTATGCTCAAGAACATCGAAGCCTGTAAGCAGCTTTCAACAATAACCCGTACATCCTTAGGCCCATATGGTCTGAACAAAATGGTCGTAAACAATCTTGAAAAGCTTTTCGTGACAACAGACGCGGCAACAATAATGAAAGAACTTGATGTACATCATCCAGCAGCAAGGCTTATAGTAATGGCAGCAAAGCTTCAAGAGACTGAAGTAGGCGATGGGACAAATCTCGTGGTGATTCTCGCGGGTGAGCTTCTAAGAATGGCAGAAGAGCTTATCCAAACAGGTCTTCATCCAAGTGATATAATAACAGGTTATGAGAAAGCATCAAGATATGTGGACTCAATACTTCATGAACTTGCGGTGTTTAATGTTACTAATCAATCAGATAAAACTCAAGTTGTCAAAGCTTTGACTCCAGTGATAGCAAGTAAAGTTTATGGTTATGAAGGGCATTTAGCATCTTGTGTGGCTGAAGCGTGTATAATAGTCACTGATTCAGGTCAGAGATTTGACTTAGAAAATGTTAGGGTTGTGAAAATCCAAGGTGGAGTCCTGGACCAGACTCAGACTTATAGAGGAATGGTTATTCCAAGACCTGCTGAAGGGACTGTTAAACATGTTAAAAACGCTAAAGTTGCAGTTTATAATTGTCCTTTAGATCCACAACAATCTGATACTAAAGGTACGGTACTTATAAAAACTGCTGCTGAGCTTAAAAGCTATTCAAGAGGTGAAGAGGAAATAGCCCAAAAACTTGTTGAAGATATTCATGCCGCTGGAATCCAAGTATTAGTTCTTGGTGGGTCAGTCTCAGAAATCGTCATGCACTTTTTAGAACTCAAAAACATTATGGTCGTCAAAATTAACTCTAAATTCGAACTTAGAAGAGTTGCCAGAATGCTTGGAGCGATCGCTGTAGTTAGACTTGGGGCACCTATTGCTGAAGAAATTGGTTTTGCTGATGAAGTTTCAAGTGAAGAAATCAGCAGTACTAAAGTGACGATTTTCAGAAGAGAAAGCGAAAGCTCTAAAGTTGCAACTATTGTTATTAGAGCTTCTACACAAAATGTTATGGATGATACTGAACGTGCACTTGATGATGCTTTGAATACTTTTAGGTCATTAACTAAAGATCAGAGATTTGTTGCTGGAGCTGGAGCTTGTGAGGCAGAGATTGCTAAAAGAGTTAAATCTTATGCTATGAGTAATCCAGGATTAGATCAATATGCTGTACTTAGATATGGACAAGTTTTTGAAATTATTCCTAAAACATTGGCTGAAACTTCAGGAGCTGATCCTAATTATATTTTACCAAAGATTTATGCTGAGAATAATTTTAAGGTCGGGGTTGATGTAGAAAATGGATCGGTTAAGGATATGTCAGAGGAAGTTGTGGATCATTTGGTGACAAAACAGTGGGCGATTAAACTTGCAAGTGATGTGGCGTTGACTGTTTTAAGGATTGATCAGATTATTATGGCTAAGCCTGCAGGAGGACCAAATCTTAATAAAAAACCGGTGATGGAGGACGATTAGATATAATTTTAGAGAGTTTTATAAATTTTGTGGAGGATTTGGGTTTTTTAAACATAATTTTATTTATGTTGTGGGATTTTTGGAATATGTTTTTGAATGTAAAAATATGGAATTCTCAGAAGAAGATTGAATTAAATAGATTATGATGCCATATAGGGTAGTTTCATAACCAAAATTAGGCCCAAATATACTTGCTGATTTTTGGAGAAAGAGGCTACTTTATGAAATTCTGCTCAACAAATGGTTACCAGAATTATGATTAAACATTTTGAGGTGCCCCTTCTGGTATTTCAAAGATATTTATGTACATTATACAGCTAAAAGACAGTATGAAAAAACTATTTTTTTTTCTTGATAATTTCACCTAATAACTCTAGAATTTTATGAAAGCATAAAAGTCTTGGTGTTATGTTCTATAATTTATCTACTAAACTCTAACAGACAAACATATAATCCTCTTTTCACAGTATAACTTTCATAAACAATATCAAAAAACCCTTCTATATTTTTTTCTAAACCAATTAATACTTTTCTTCCCCAAACTTTCTATTTTTCACATCAATCAGCAATCATCTTCCAAATCATTATTCATCTTAAATCCATCCAGCCCACCTTCAAAAAAATCTACACAATTTTTCCTTTACCCATCTAACAACTCCCCCAAAACCCTCCCTTCATCATAATCTCAGCATTCAGACTCAATTCCATTCTTACTTTCCCTTAAAACTTAGAATTTTCTAGACTTTTCTAAATAAATTTTTTCTGACCAGATCTAAACTCTTAAAGAAAACATCTAAAAATTACTAACTTAGAATTGTCCCTTGCATTGTTTGAACAAGTCAAGATAGCTTTGGCATTGGCTAATGTCATTTTTGCTAAATTGCAGGCAATTCATGAAATTCTGGTTTTCCTGAAAGCATGGTTCATTATAAGTCTGAGGTGCTGATTGTGGTGCTGCTTCATTATGACCACTACCGCTACCTGTTCCCATTACTCCTCTTACAGCTTGATGTGCAACTTCACTACCAGCTCCAAAAGCCATTCCTTGCATTAAAGTTCCTCCGAGCCCACTCATCATTCCTGGTTTTTGTTGTGTTTGAGGTGGGGGAGCCTGGTGTGAAGGCGCCGCTGCTGTTCTTGTTGATCTTGATGGTCCTGGACTTGGACTTGCTCTTCTAAATCCTCCGCCTCCTCTTCTAGCCATATTTATTAACCATAATTTTAGATGGATTTCATATTCATATAATGAATAATAATTACAGTCATTAGACTTTTAATTGGTTGGTTTAATTTTTGAAGCCTTTATGAGATTTTAATATAATTGAAAAGTTTTGAAGTTTAGGTTTGATATGAACGTTTATGGAGTTAAAGTATTAAAAAGAAAGAAAAGAAATTATCATAAGAATTTTAGAATAGAATTTTGATCGGTTATTTTTTTGAATTTTTGGTAAGCTTTTTGTGGAGATATGATAAATTATGTAGAATTGCATATGGAATGACTATTTATAAAATAGTTTGTTTTAGTAGTTAGTATGAAATTTAAAGAAGACTTGATTTAGATTTTATGATATGGTTATTTAATCATGATAATGAATTAAATTTGAATTTTTTTTTAGAGTTATTCATATAAGAGTTTGATTTTAGAATTTTATTAATTAGTCTTACTGTACATTGAAGAAAGACTTTTTGTTACCTCGAAAAGTTAGTGGATGATCGAATTGGGCTTTACTATGTGTACTTAAAGTTCTATTTTTAGGCATAATTTTATCCAATTTCAACTCTGGAAGACTAGGATGTCTTCTTGTAAATGCAGCTTTCATAAACTCATGCTCTAAAGCTGACTCAGCAGTAAGCCTGTTTTCAGGTTCCCAAACCAAACATTCTACATATATATTACTTTCCAAAAACTCATAAAACACATTCTGATAATTCGGCATTAAACTTCTTAAATTTTTACTTCCAGGTATTTTAACTTTCCCACAATTAAAATAATTTTTCGTTAGCATTTTAAAATTTTCTTTAATAGCTAAATGTTTTGATGACTTCTCAAACATATAATTTGGTGGCATACCAAGTACTTCTACTATCGACATAAATTGATCAAACTCATCCCTTCCAGGGAAAATTGGTCTTCCAATAGCTAATTCTGCAATAACACATCCAAAAGACCAGATGTCAATTTTTTTATCATATCCAATTTCTAATATAACTTCAGGTGATCGATAGTATCTACTTTGTATATAAGTAAATAATCTTTTACCTTCAAAACAAGCTGTGCCAAAGTCAATTGTCACAACACGGGTTTTGTTGTTGATGAACATAATATTTTCTGGTTTTAAATCACAATGGATTATCCCTAGTTTGTGGTAAAATTTCATTGCTTTTAATAGTTGGTGCGCTATATCTTTGATTTCACTTAGTGGGAGAGGGTTGAAGTTTTTAGTTTTCATGTATTGATATAAGTTTAATTCCATAAGGTCAAATACTCCTATTAAATGATTTCGAAAGAAAAAATAATCTTTGACATGAATTACTTCTTCAGGGATGCTAGGGTCTGATAATAATTTATATAAGATTTTAGCTTCAAGTTTTGCTTGATACATTATAGATTTTATGTTTTTTATAATCTTAAGAGCCATGTGCTTTCTCTCTTTATGGTCATAAACTTTGACTACTTCCCCATATGATCCTTGACCTATTATTTTTAATATCTGATATCTATATGCAATATGATCATCTTTGACTAGAAGATAATCGTTTTGGTCATCATCAAATTCTCTGTTATTTTTGTTTGGGCTGATTTCTAATTTATTTAGCCCAGCAGCTATATAATATATATTAGGATAAGATAGTATTTCATTAAATTCATATGTTGCCAGATACTTTGAAAATTTTGAAAGTACTTGATCTGGACTTAAAGGCACAAGATTAAAATCCCATTCTTCTTGATTAGATACAGAATTTCCCCTATATTTCTCAGTTGGTGCTTTATCATTTTTTCCATCGTTGCTTGCGTTTCTTTTTCCAATCATGCTTGATTTCCTAAATAATTGTCTTTTTTCTTTATGCAAAGGGTCTAAAGCATTACTTTTCACTTTCAAAGTTTTTTTATTCAGATTAGCTAAAGAATACATATTCTTTAACTTTGTAGCACGTTGAAATACCCCTTCACCGTTATGAATCTTCAATTTTTTAATCTTTTTCCCCGAAGATTCAGATGCTAATTTCTGTATAGACTTCGCAAGATATTGGTTTTCTTTAACAATTTTTTCCATATAAATTCTTAAATTATCTATAAGTTAAGTTTTTAACATATAAAGCATTAAACGCACATTTTGTTATAAAAAAGTACTTTCCTTACTTTTTCCACATTAAAAACTCAATTAAAACCTATCAAAAAATCATTTAAAATTCTAAAACTACTATTTTAAGATCAAGTTGGTCTGCTTTCACTAACACTCGCAAGCAAAGCTGCAGGGTCAACAGATTGCATTGAAGTATTATCCACATCAACCAAAGTCTCTGCTATTCTCGTCTTAAAAGCTTGAAGTCCAAGTATTTCTTCTTCAAGTGTTTCTCTAGTAATAAGCCTATAAACATTAACAATATTCTTCTGCCCAATTCTATGAGTTCTATCCATAGCTTGAAGATCTTCAATTGGGTTCCAAGAATGATCTATAAAAATAACCACATCTGCAGCTTGTAAATTAAGCCCTAAACCTCCTGATTTTGTTGTCATAAGCATAAGTCTATATTGTGGGTCTTTATTAAAATCCTCACATATTTCAAATCTTTTACTTTGAGGAGTTTTCCCATCAAGTCTTAAATATTTAGTCAATGGGAAATGCACACTAAGTAATTCTTTTTCGATAATATTCAGCATTTTTGTCATCTGGGAAAATATCAAAGCCTTATGTGCTGAGCCTGATTCCTCACATATTTCGCAATCAGTAAGAAGTTCTTTTAATGCATCAATTTTAGGACTTTCACTATTGATTAAAGTTTCGTCTATAAGTTGTGGATGATTAAACAGTTTTTTTAAGAAATTCGGCTCTTCAAGCTGGGATTTTTTCTCTTCTTCTGAGAATTTACGAAAGAGTTCTTTTTGAATGGAGTTCATGTCTACATAATAGTCTTGGATAATTTTGTCTGGCAAATCATGGAGGATGTCTTTTTTGAGGCGTCGGAGAACGAAAGGGAGGATTTTCTTGTGCAGTGTATTTAGTTTTTGTAAAGCGAGATACTCATCTTTGAATTTTACTGTCCTTTCAGATTTTTTTGGTTTGAGGTATTTTTGGTAAGTTGTTGAAAAGTCAGTTTGGGTGCCGAGAAACCCTGGCATTAAAAAGTCGAAAAAAGGCCAAAGTTCGAGGATTTTGTTTTGGATTGGTGTGCCTGTGAGGATTAGTCGGTATTGAGATTTTAGTTTTTTCACAGCTTTAAAAGATTTTGTGTTGGGGTTGCTTAGAAGATGACCTTCATCTAGGACCATATAGAGAAACTCGTAGTTTTCAAGGATGCTTAAATTGCGTAACAGAGAGGAATAAGAAACTACAACTAAACCTTTACAAGGATATGAGCCTATATAATTTTTTGATGCCATCAATGCATTACCGTCAGGTTTTTTACCTTGTAATAAATGCCCAAGTTCCAAAACTTCTAAATGTAAATAATTTCTAGCCTCTTTCACCCAATGGCCAACAATAGAAGCCGGGCATATAATCAAAGAAATCGCATCAGGGTAATCTAAATGAGCTTCAGCAATAACACACAAACTCTGTATCGTCTTCCCTAAACCCATCTCATCACAAAGCATCCCCCCAAGTCTAAACTTAGCTAAAAATCTCATCCACGCAATACCTTCCTTTTGATAATCCCTCAAATCCAAATTATGTAAAACAACTCTTGGCATATATTTCGGCAAATGATAAACTCCTCTTAAATTAGCCAAAAATTCCATACCCATTCTTCTATGTTCTAAAAGATGTTCAGGTAATGAACTTTCTGATGAATCAAGCATAACCGCATATAAAATTTCACTAAAAACCTCAGCAACTTCACAACCATTTGTCGTATTTAAATGAGATAATAAAGGTAGGATTATACAAGCTGCATATGGGATAAATGTGACTATTTGTTTTTTTAATAATTCTTTTAATATAATCAAAGGGTCTACAAAAGGTAAAGGGAATAAACTTAAGAATCTTATCATATAGTCTATAAGTATAGGAATACTATTTGGGATTTGTGAAAATATTTTAATCAAGGATTTTGTTATAAATTCATTTGGCAGTAAATCTAAAATCAAATGTATGTGGCTTAAGAAAAAATAATAAAGACTTGGGTGTATATAATCTGAGATTATCAATAGATTTTCTGGTTTAGACCATTCTTGATATATTAAAAATAGTTTAGAAGTTTCATCTTTGTGTACACTTTGTAAATAAAAAATTATCTGTTGTGGGGAACTTTCTAATAAATTCTTGACGAAATTTTTATTGCAATTCCTTGACTTCAACTGAAAAGTTAGCAAAGCTGCAGTTTTAGCTATTTTTTTCTTTAAAAAACTATAGGTTTCATATTTATAAGCTGTGACTATTGATTGAAGGATTGAGGATATTTTTTCTGGAAAGCTGATATTGTATTCACAGATAAGCTTTACTAGTTTATATACAGCCACAGCTTTGATTCGGAAATTTTCAAGTTTCCCTTCGCTTTCCATGTTGATAATTTTGTATAACTCAGTTGCGTCGTTTGAAGAATATGATAAAATACCAAAAATTTTTAATTTTGCATCGATAATCATTGTATTTTCACGATATACTTTTGATGCTTCATATACGAGTTTTCCTATTCTCCAGATTCTTTCAAGATGCTTTTTTTCCATGTAAATACTTGATTTTATGTCTTCATCGGTGTTGTTGTCAGCAAAGCTGTAGACTTCTTCAGCAGAACCAGTATTTTCAGGGATGATAAAGAAATTGAAAACTTTTGGGTCACGGTCTAAGAGGAAATTAGTCCATTTTGGGATATAAGTTTTGATTAAATTGCGCATATCATGGTTTCTGATTATGGTCCTAGCGAGGATTTTAGCTTTTTTTAGTATGAATGGATTTGTTTCAAGAAGCAAAGTTTGGATTGCTAGGAGGAATACTTTTGAGGTGTCTACACAGTTTTTAGTCACTAAGCCGGAAAATGCAGAAAATGCAGAAAGACGAACTTCGGTTAGGTTGTGAATGAAGAATGAGTATATTTTTTCACTTTGATTAGGAAGTCTGTAGTTGTAGTTAAAAAGGAAGTCTAAGACTTTTATTGCATATTTGATAAAAGCTGATAAAGAATCTGAAGTGTTAATGATTTTTATTAGCTTTTGGACCAACTCATCAAACCTCTGCTCGTTATCGTGAATCATATCTTTCAAAGGAAATTTCGATAAATAATGGCACGCTTCAGTAATACAATCTTCTTTATTATCAAAGTCCAACACTTTAAGTACTGCTTCATAGCTTTTTTTTGTATAAAATTTTCCTTTCCTTAAACACAACAAAACAGCTAAAGGATTAGTGAAAAAGTATTCTAATATTGCATCTTCAAGATGTTGAGATAATGTCCCAGATGCTAAAGATATCGTCTCAGCACCAATTTTTCTTAAAGGAAATTCGGGCAAATCACTTGAAAAATCGCCTGATTGATCTTGACTAATAGCGATGATAACTCTACATATAGTATCTTCTTCACATTCTTTGCATAGTTTTCTATTTTTCAATAAAACTTTAAAAGCAAGACATGAACCATACTGTTCTTCCCAAGTCCCATCAATAATCAAAGATCTAAAAGAATGTAAGATGCTTGTGGAAGGACCTTCTGATACTTTAGGCTTTTTTACAGGAGATGAAGGTGTGGAAATTAAGTCTGAAATTTTTAGATTGTTTTCACTTGGAGTACATTCGAATGATATGTTTGCTATGACTTCTGAAAATGCTAATGCCGCTGATAGTTGTATTTCGTCATTTTTGTTGAAAAAAAGTTTGGATAACCTTTCTAGAAGACCTTCTGGGTGTTCTCTTGCTAGTTGACCTAATTGGAAAGCAGCGATTTGACTAAGTTCTCGAGATTTGTTCGCCTCGATGCATTCTATAAGCTTTACAACTCGTGCTTCCATTTTTGTTTATTAGTTTTAGATGATGAGAGTGGGAATATTGCATGTTTTTATGAGGGACTATTTTTATGGACTTGCGAATCAAATAAATGATAAATCTTTAGTAGTGTATGTATGAGGAATTTATTATATTATAAAATGGTTGGTTTTATGAATTTATAGGGAGATTAAATGTATGCTTTATTTATTTGAATATTGTGTGGTTATGCAATTATACTGGAATAAATATTGCATTATATTCAAATAGTACCCATATATAAAATGCATCGGAAAGTTTCATAGTTATGTCATATATACGAATTTTTAAAACAAAAAACAAAAAAATACTAAAGTACATATGCCTAATTAAAAAAACTAGCATGATATTACATAACAGAATTAAGAGTTAAACTGCGATATAAATATCATTATTTATAATTTGATACCTAAATACAGAAAAGTTTCATTAAAATCATAATGTAATTATAAATTTCATCTATATGTCCCAAAATATATATAATTAACATTCTTTTAAGTCTTCAACTCAGGATCATTTGTACGACCTTTAATTCATCACATTAGAAACCAATTTACACAAAAAAAATTTTTGAGAATAAAAATAATTTTAATGAATGTTTATTTGAAATATAAGTGATCAAGGACTCCTTTATGTGTTTAAAAATTATTATGCATAGTTTAGTTAAGCAATTTTCGAGGGGTGTTGGATAAAAAAATTTATAAAAAGAGTCAAAGTGATTAGCAAAAGGGAATAAATAAATTTCACCTAAACTAAAGGGATTTTATTTAGATTTAATAGTAAAAAGCAATAATGATAAATAACCATAAGTTTTTAGCCAATACTGTTTTGCATTAAGTAAATTTCAAATCCTGAAAATTTAATGATTCTATGTTAATCCTAGAGCAAATTCGCATGTCCATCCTCATCTGATTCTACACACAAGCTTTAAATAAAATCAGATTATTGCCATAAGTCTTATTTCATTCAAATTAAATAATGGATGATCTGTTCTATTATAAATAGCTTAATGGATATCTCAAGGGAGATCGAAGTTAGGAAAGTCTGGATGCGTGCACTGCACATATATCTCGGACTTTTCCTTCTAGGTTACACAATAGCAGTGTTCAATACATGTGCACTGAATATTTCGTGGACCCTAGACTGGGGATCGAATGAGTTAGCATATTTTAACTTATTCAGTACCATAATTCCAGCCGGTATATCAATTGGCTGTCTGATAACTGGTCCTTCGATTTCTCGCTTTGGCCGTCGAAAAACCTACATAGCTGCAGGATGGCTTTATATTTTAGGTACAGCAATCCTTCTTTGCCCATTTACAGTTATGTTTGGTATTGGCCGAATGCTAACAGGAATTTCATCAGGAATTTATGGAGTATTACCCCCAATCTATGCTAATGAAATAACACCAGAAGCTATAATAGGAAAAGTTGGTGCTTATATTGCGATTATGTCAAGTTCTGGGGTCATTTTTGCTTATGTTTTTGGATTACCATTACCTGTTAGTTCAGGAAGTGACTTTAATTATTGGTGGATGTTTATGTTTATATTCCCTGCTGCAATTGCTGGGTATATGCTTGCAAGCACAATTTGGCTTGTAAGATATGATTCACCACAATATTATATGGAAAAAGGGATGATTGATATGGCAGAAAGAGCTTTGAGAGAAAGTTATACTGAAGAAGGGATGGAAAGTGGAAGGATAAGAATTAAAGCGGATCAAGCTAATGCTACATCGGGAGAGAAAAAGGCTAATGTGATTAATATTTTCTGTGATAGGAAGTTTGCAAAGATGATTAGGATTGGGTTTATTAGGGTGTTCTTTTTCCAGTTCTCAGGAATTTTTACTATGTTATTTTATTCCACTTCAGTCTTCAGCAAACTTGGAGGTGGAATTTTTATATCTCGAGTTTTAACAGTCGTAGTAGGATTAATCCTTCTTATAGCGAATTTTTTATTTATCCCAGTGGCAAAGTATTTTGGAAGAAAAACTATATTTGTAGGAGGTGATTTGCTTATGTCTGCATTAATGGTAGGAGCAGGTGTAACATCAAGCCATAATGTAGGCGTTATATGGCCAGTAATCTTGATTTTATTATTTGTACTCGTATTTGGAAGTACTGCAAATAGCGTAACTTGGATGTATTTAGCTGAGATATTAAATCCTCAAATCCTTGTTGTAGTCAGTATGTATTCTTGGATACTTACAATTGTTATAACGTTATTATTTCCGATTTTAGTGGAAATATGGGATATTTCTGTGCTCTTGTATATATTTGCTGTGATTAATGCATTAGGAGCACTTTATTCTGTTTTTGATATGGTGGAAACGAAAGGTAAGCTTAAAGCGGATGTGCTTAAAAGTTTAAATGTTGGAAAAGATATTGGAAATTATAAAAATGATGAATCTCCCACTGATAGACAAATGCTAGAAAATGAAAATAATGAAAAGCCTGATGAATATATTGAAGAAAATCCTGAAAGTAATTCAATAGATGAAAATCAGTCTTAGTAATTTTTAAGTTAAATAAGCATTAGTACATATAGCATTTGTTTTAATAATAATCTTATTTATATCATAATATACAAATACTAGGAAATCATAATAATTAAAGTAAATATTAGATCTTAGTAAATATAAGATATGAAAATATAATGTGAAGCATAGAGGATTTAATCATTTTATCCTATTGAATTGTTTTGAAACTTTGTGTAGAAAGAAAAGAAAATATTTTTTTAATATATGCAGAACATAGAGGATTTAATCATTTTATCCTATTGAATTGTTTTGAAACTTTGTGTAGAAAGAAAAGAAAATATTTTTTTAATATATGCAGACAACAGATAATTAATATTTATATAATTAGGCTTATTGTTTGAGTTAGCATTTCTGAATATTTAGATGAAAATAATCAAGTAAAAAAATTATTAAATATAATTCGGTATCGTAATTATTATATTTAATTATGCACTTTTTTTCTCTCATATATTCCCATTATAGATCCATAAGATAATTTATTAATATCACTCGTCCTTCAGTATTAATCCAATACATCTTAAACGAATTTTATCAATCCAATAACTCAAATATATAATGCAAGTATTTGTAAAAATTATAAATTTTTTATCACTCTAAATTTAGTTGTATCTACTTTAAGCCCTGCATACGAATGTATACTTTTACGGAGTTTACTTTTTATAGAAGAAATCTTTGAAACTTTCGGCAAAGTTTTTGCATTTAAAAATCTTAGTAAAAGATATGAAGGTTTTGGTCCTGGATTGTAAACTGGAACTAAGGTAACACATGATGTCTTCTTTTCACCCTGTTCTATAGTTTGGTATTGATTATTTTTTTTCTGAATTGGTAATTTCAATTCAATGCAATCATCTGAGATTTTCCTATTAGCTACAGTCTTTGTTGTACGAAAAGCAAATAAATATACAGCTTTTCAAAGATAAAATATTAAAAAAATTCATTATAACTAACACTCTAATTATTAAAATTTCTGGATATTTTCAACACACATTCTTCAAGTGCTTCATTTACCCCTTCATTTTCCTTAACATTTACTCTGAAAAAAATCATATTATACCTTCTAGCAAAATCTTCTCCCTCATAAATTTCAACCTGTCTAGGTTTATCACTATTTTCATTCTCCACCAAACATAAAAAGTAATTATTCCTAGAAACTCCTTCAACTCCTTTAATCCAATACCTTAAATTAGTAAATGTTTCTCTTTTTGAAGTATCATAAATAATCATAATACAATTTGATGACTGACAATAAGCACTTATATAATTCGTGAAAAACTCTCTTCCTGAAGTATCCCTGATTTTTATTTTTATAGTATATCCTTGAATATTTTTATTTATTATCTTTGAATCAATGCTTATAGTAGGAATATAAGATTGATTAAAAATATTTTCACAAAACCTTAAACTAAGTGCACTTTTACCAGTACCTGAATCCCCTAAAAGTAAAAATACATGGAATTTAATATTCGGAATTATTCTTGGTTTGCTTTCATTTTTCGACTTTTTATTTTTGCTTTTGTTATTTGCTGAACTTTTTTTGATAATATCTATATATGATGGTTTTTTATAATTAGATGAATTTATAAGTATTTCAGATATTCTTGTAAATGATGATTGTATTTGACTACTATTTTTTGCGTTTAGTCTAAAAAGAGGTATACTAAATTTTTTCGCAAGTCTTTGTCCTTCATTTTCTTGTACTTGCCTTAAGCACATATCAAACTCATTTTCTAACAGAATGACTTGGCAGTTTTTCGAAGAGTATTTATCAATATTTTCAAGCCAGTTAATAATATTATCAAAACTCTTACGATTGCATGAACTATAAACAATAATTATACAGTCTGGTTCTTTAAAAATAGGCAATGCTAATGTTTGAAAACGTTCATGTCCAGAAGTATCATACATTTGTAATTTGACTGTTAAATTATTTATTTTGATTTTTTTGATATAAAAGTTTGATTCAAAAGTTGGAAAATACTCATTTGGAAAAATATTATCACATAAATGCTTTATTATTGAACTTTTCCCAATAAAAGAGTCCCCGATAACAATACATTTAAAAAACAAATCATAATCTTCAACTTGAAAACTTTTACATAATTGGTCTTGAGATTTTAGTATATCAGATTCTAAACAAAGTGGGTTAGTTGATTCTGGATCTATCCATGCGATATTTTTTCTTGTAATACAACATAATGAGTCATAAAATATTTTCCTGACATTATCACCTGTTTTTGCATTAATACTTACAAATTGTAACTCAAATGATCTAATAATTTCATATATTTCACCTTTGCTTATAAATATATTTTCATCTTCAAATCTATTTTCAACTATAACAATTTTTGTATTTGTAGGTGCATGATGTTTAGTAAAGCAAATCCATTCAGTTAATTTTTCAAATGATGCTATATCTGATGGATTATATATTATAAAAATACAATGGGATCCTTTGAAAAATGAAGCTAGAATCGGGATGGTTTTGTTTTGCGTATCTGAATCAGGTATTTGTATATCAAAAATAGTATCGTCAAGAGTTATTGTGTTTATTTTGTAACATAAATCGAAAGTTTCTGAATAATAAGGGTTGAAGGTCTTGTTGGTCAATTTTAATAGGAAAGTTGTTTTACCTGTACCGCTACTGCCAATTATCACGTATTTTAAGTAATTGAGATTTTGATATGATTCCATATTTATTATATAGGAAAATATTGTTGTTATATTATGATTGTTATTTTATCTCATGCTGATTATAATTAGCTATTTAGCATTTAATATATAAAAATTTGATTGAAGTGCTAAAATAAATTTTGATTTAAAATGCTAATAACTTAAATATTTACTAACTCATTATTAACTAAATATTAGTGTATTAGTAGATTATAATTTTTATAAAGTTTGATAACCAATTAATCAGAAGTGAGATATAAATAAACTAATTATCTACCTTTCATTTATCACTATTCTCTTTTCTTGCATAAAAGTGTTTCAACAACTTTTATTGCACTATTTTCAAAAAGTTGATTTAATCCTTCATTTTTCTTAGCATCAACTTTGAAAAATAATAAATTATTTCTCCTAGCAAAATCTTCTCCTTCAAAGCTTTCAACTTCTCTAGTTTTATCACTTTTTTCATGCTCAACTAAACATTTTATAACATCCTTAGTAGAATATTTTTCAACTTCTTCAATCCAATTTCCTAAATTCAAAAATGATTCTCTGTTTGAAGTTTCATAAACAATCATAATGCAATGAGCTCCTTTGTAGTAAGAAGAAGTTATAGTTTTAAATCTTTCTTGCCCAGAAGTATCCCACATTTGTAATTTGATCGTATTGGTATTTACTTCTATTATCTTTATTCTAAAATCAACACCGATTGTAGCAATATAAGATTCACTAAACATATCATCAGAGTATCTTAAAAGAATTGAGCTTTTACCAGTACAATAGTCACCTATAAGCAAAACTTTTACTAAAAATTCTTCGTTTTTTGAGTGTGTCTTGGTTTCAGATTTTTTTTCTTCTTTTTTTACTTTCTCTGGAGCTAATTGATTTCCAGTAATAGCACTATGATCAGAACTAGAGGGATTGATAAGAATTTCAGACATTCTAATAAAAGGTGTTTCTATCTGATCCCCACTTTTTGCATTAACTCTAAAAAATTGAATATTGTAATTATTTGCAAGTTCTTGTCCTTCATGCTCAGCAACCTTCCTATCAGTACTTCTGAATACATTTTCTAATAGAGCAACCCTAGTATTTACTGAAGAAAAAGTTTCAATTTCTTTAATCCATTTATCAATACTTTCAAAACTCTCACGATCATTTGCACTATATGTTACAAATATGCAATTAGCTCCTCTATAATATGATGATGTTATTGTCCTAAATCGTTCTTGTCCTGCAGTATCCCAAATTTGTAGTTTGACTATTTTATTTTTTATCTCTAATGTTTTGATTTTAAAATCAACTCCAATAGTCGATATATAGTTTTCAGAAAAAATATCATCACAAAACCGATAAAGTATGCTACTTTTTCCAGTTGTAGCATTACCAACAAGCAAGAGTTTAAACAGATTATCATAATCTTTACTTTCAGAAGTAGTCACTGGTTCTGTTACTATTATAGGTACATTAATATCCTCAATATCCGAAGCTATATTTTTACGTTCTTCAATATCAGCCCATGTAACCTCATTTCCTTCAATATAACTTATCGAATTAGAAAATAAAACATCAACATTAGTCCCAGTTTTAACATTTACACTTACTAATGGTAACTCATATGTTGTTACCATATCAAATGCTTCTTTTTTACCAACATTTCTAACTTCATCTTCAAATACATTTTCAACTACAACAACTTTATTACTTGTATTCGAACTACTTCTTACAAATTTTACCCAATCTGCCAATTTATCAAATGATGCTCTGTCTGATGGATTGTAAAAAATAAAAACACAATCAGCTCCTTTTAAATGTGAACTAAGTAAAGACATGTATCTTTCTTGTCCTGCTGAATCCCATATTTGAAGTTTATATGTTGTATCGTGAAGGCTTAGATTTTTTTTCTTGAATTCAACACCGATTGTAGCTGAGTAGTTTGGGTTAAAGGTATTATCAGTGAATTTTTGAATCAATGCTGACTTACCAGTCTTTGTACTACCAATACAAAAAAACTTTAAGAGCTTTTGGTATGGTTGAGATTCCATGGGTAATATTCACTTATTATAGGCAATAAGAAATCAGAGTTTTAAGTATAAGAAATAGAAATTATATTATTGTTATAATTATTTGTATGGTTTTGTTGATTAAAATATTATAATTTTTGAATTATGGGAATTGCTTTGGGATTTTTCATATTTTGAGATTATATTAAAGCTTAATAAGNATTTGTATGGTTTTGTTGATTAAAATATTATAATTTTTGAATTATGGGAATTGCTTTGGGATTTTTCATATTTTGAGATTATATTAAAGCTTAATAAGATTTTATTGATTAGTATTTACCTTATAATAGTCTTTGTTTTATAAATTGATATGGGCATGGATTGGATCAAAAATTTGATTTGTGATAATTTTTCTATTCTATTCTTTACTTTATCAATTATCACAATGTTAAAACTATAATTTTATAATATTAAACTTGTAATTATATTTTCTAAACAACAAAAGTTTTTTTTCTTTGAAGTAAACATATTACAAATTGTATTTTGATAAATAAAATTCATTCATTTTTAATACTAGCATATTACATTTGATAACTTTTAGTTTGCATAACAATAATTTTATCATTCTTATCTAAATTTTATAACATCAATTAGATATGGAAAAAGAGGATCAAACAGTAATAGAAGGCTATGAAGAAAAAAAACAAGAAAGTAAGCCTCAATCAAATAATTATGAGTATTTTCTAAAGGTTGTACTAGCAGGTGATGCAGTAACTGGTAAAAGCTCATTACTTATGAGATATTCTAATGATACTTTTAGCGAATCTTACTTTGCTACGATAGGCATTGAATTTAGAATTAAAGAGATAAACATAGAAAATAAAGCTGTAAAATTGCAATTATGGGATACTTCTGGACAAGAAAGATTTAGAGCTATGATATCTTCTTATTATAAAGGAGCTCATTGCATTCTTATTTTATATGACTCTTCCAATAGAGAATCGTTTGTGAATTTGGTAAATTGGATTGGTGAGACTGAAAATTATGCTATGAAGAATAGTATTATATGCTTGATTGAACATGAGAAATGCGATAGAGTAAGAGATGTTGGAAGCTTTGAAGGAGAAGAATATGCTAGAAGGCATAATTTGTTGTTTTTTAAAGTTAATGCAAAGACAAATGAAGGAGTTAATGAACTGTTTGAAAAAATTGCATTGAAAGCTGTTGAAAAAATTGATAGTGAGAAAACAGAATAGTTATAAAAGTAGTTTTAGGTAAAAGTTTATTTTAAGGCAGTTGCAATCAGCCGATAGCGTACTTAAGTATTCTAAAAACTATCAATTATATTATGCTAAATGAACTATTTAAATTTATAATTTCTGTAAATTTTTCCTTCTTTTAAAATATTCTTTATCAATTTCCTTCTAATCAAATATCTAAAAAACCCAATACAATTAATCATAAAAAAATCCTTCTAGTATCTAATAAATTTACTTAAAACTCATAAACGGCAAATATTTCTCAAACACCTGAGTCAGATTTAACTGTTTTTCAGCTTTAAGGCTAGTTTTTTTATTTTCTGAAACCGATTTGAGTTTTTTTTTTGAATCTTCTTTTTGGTTGAAGTCTTTAAATGAGTCAAACATTTTTTTATCTTAGGAGAAAACGATTTAAATATATCAATTTTCTCCATAGTATGCAAGCGCCGTGAAATATTTTTCTTACTCGAATTACTTCTTTTTCTCTTTGACATCATATCTTTTTGATTAATTTCTAGCTTTTTACCATGTGTGCTTGTATTAGCAGCCCTTGTAGAATTGTTTCTTTTAATGCTAATTGAGTCAAATGATGGAAATCCTATAACAGGCGACTTAGATTCAGAATGGCGCCTTTGTTTTTGCACTTTAAGTAATCGTGAAAATAAATCCTGATATTCGAAATGCACACCATATATATTTTCAACGTG
The DNA here is from genome assembly GCA_001970955.1 of Stentor coeruleus. Lineage (NCBI taxonomy): Eukaryota > Ciliophora > Heterotrichea > Heterotrichida > Stentoridae > Stentor > Stentor coeruleus. The sequence continues at coordinate 4,191 of MPUH01000034.1, read as the reverse complement.
TACTTCTTTCTTTTTGTGTTTTTTTACTGATGAACTCTTTTTGTTCATATAATATTATGAAAATAATAAAATGCTTGCAAATCTTAAAAATCTGCGTTTATATGTCATTTTAGGATATAAAGTTTTGTAAAATATACTTTTTAAGTTTTGAGAGAAATAATTATTAAAGAAATATTTATTAGATATAAAGATTCTAGTATAAAAAAACTTGCACTATGATAGAAAGAGCGTTAGTTAAAATAAAATTGCTTATTTGTAAAAATTTATAACTTCATGACGAATTATAACGTTAATCTTTCATATTCCAATTTATATTTTTCTAACTATAATATATCTCAGATCTAATAAAAACTTCAAAAAAAAAAACTACAAAAAGCTATCCTTAATAATCCATTCCTAATTCTCCAATTTTCCAACAACAACAAAAATTGCACTTTTCCTATTAAACCAAACCCTACCCATAAATTTCCCCTAAATAGTCATATAAAATCCATCTGACCTTAAAAACTTCCAATTTTCCAAAAATAATCATTATAAAATGGGCAACAATGACAGTAGGACAATTTTCAGAGACCAAATCCAAAACCTTGTAAATGAAGACATCCCATCAGAAAAATTTGAATACTGGGATATGCTTTTTAGTACATCAGTATCCTTTTCAGATGTATATACAATGATCCCTGATGCTGACATAACAACATTGCTCACTGTTCGTAAAGGAAATTTCTTAAGACTTTTAGATTACTCAGTATCTATATTAGAAGATATAGTATCAACACAAGATCTTTCATCAGCTAAAATCATTGCTGGATGTACATCTTGTAGAATACTTATACGTCTTTTACCATATATAGCAGAAGATGATAATTTAATGTGGAATGAAGATTTAAAAGGTATAAAGCTTATAACAACAATATTAAGACTTATGTTTGTACCTAATTTTGCTGTATTAGGGAAAAATTATATTGAAATCTCAGATTGTGGACAAGTTGATGGTATGAGACTTTGGGGACAAGGGTTTTATAAAGGTGATGATGAAGAAGTAGTTAATGATGGTATATGGATGGTACGTTATGATTTGGTTAAGATATTGCTAACTTTATGCTCGACGGATATGTATAGGAAAAACAATGAGCCATGTAGGAATTTATGGGCTTTGTTTATTGTGTCTAAAGCTAATTTGTATGCATCACAAGTGTTTTATTCGTTGATTAATGTTGTTGTTGGGTTCAATTATATGGGGAGTTGGAAGTTGCCATATGGTAGTTATTTTAACTATGAACATCAAGAAAAAACTGTCCAAATATCAATTCAGTTACTTTGTATATTGTCATATATCAGATATGAACATTACGAAGATATCAGCATTCTTGAAAAAGCTGGTTTTTTACAAGAAGACTTCACTCACAACTACTTCCTCACAAAATTCCGTGAAATTAACACAGAACAAGAAATAGCCATACTTTACAATTCAATCAAAACCCTTATTAGTATAGTAACAATATCCCAAAACACTTATCTTCCTAATTCAGTAAAAGATATTCAATGCAAAGATGAAATTGTTATTATGTTATGGGCATTAATAAAATATTCACCTAAATTCAAAGAGTTTTTAGGACTACAAACAAATACATATGAAATGCTTATTCCTTTAGTACAGATGTTAAATTCACAAGATTTTCTTGTGGTTTCTTGTACTACATATGTGATACTGCATTTAAGTACAAATAGAGATATTACTTCTAATTTGTATCATACATTTCCTAATGTGACTGTGGATTTACCATTGTTTTATGGGAATTATTCTGACTTTTTAGTTATAGCTTTGAGTAAAATTATCTTGGCGGATGGTGTGCAGTATAATAAATTTCTACCATATTTTTTTATGATTTTATGCAACATTTCACCTTATATGAAAACTATTGCACCCTTTGCAGCACAGTCTATTATTAGGTTACTGGAAAAAGTGTCGTTAAGGACATTTCTATTGGAGAATGAAAAAAATCATTATTTACTGTTTTTTGTGCTGGAGACTATTAACAATATTATTCAATATCAATGGCAAGGTGCTGCAGGGCTTGTTCTTGGTCTGGTGCGTAAAAAAGACATCCTAATCAAAATTTTTCAGCTTCCAGAAAGGTGGGAAGATAATAAGGAAATTAAGGAACCCTGGAAAACAAGGGAATGGTATAACAAATGGACTCAAATACTACCTATTGATGTCTTAAGATGCTTATTAAACTTTATCATTCAAAAACTAGAGGTTTTCCTTAAAACTAACCCAAAAATGTCAGAAGATCAAATTCTTGAATATATAAGTCAAGAAACACTTGTTGGGATTTTACCTCCACCAGCTAGAATTCAGCCAAGAGTATTAGAAATTACAAGAAATTCTGATATGTATGAGCATAATTATACATGGGCACTTATTTATATAAAAAGCTTACCTTATGCAATAGTCCCAAAAGAAAAAATTCAATTAGTAACATTTTCTGGATAACTAATTTGGTTAAAAAATCACAAAGATTTTACTAGTTTTGATAATATAAATGGAATTTTCAGGCAGTGTAAATCATGGACCTGAGTGATTTTCTCAGTCCTTTTGAGATGCTTAGTATATGATTGTGTGATAAAAACTTATTAGCAACAAAAGTTTTGATGAGTGATTGTCTAACTTATATTCTGCATTGTTAGAAACTCATTCTTTAGCCGTGATTGAATAAAAACTCTTATAAAATGAGATTGAAAAGATTTCAATATCGAAACAAAGTTTATTTTCTATATCGGACTGAATTTTAATAAGTAATGATAATGATTTTTATAAAATTAGTCAAATATGCTATACGTGAGATGATGATTAGCTAAAAATTAACAAAAGCTAGCGGAGGTCAGCTAAAAACTATGGGAAATAAGCTGAAAACCTAAAATTAATGATAAGAACAAGGCTGAATTTAGGAAATAATAATAAGATATAATTTTAAAATAGTCAATGTTTTGGAATAATTTTTAGAAACTTTGCTGATTCTTTTAGTTCTTACTAGTCACTTAATCCTATAGATTTATCTTAGAATACTGCTATTAAGAATTTAAGATGAAGTTTCAGAGTGTAAATGTACAGACTTTACAATCAGAATGCCCTGGGGTTTGCTATGTATAGAAGAAAGGAGATTTGAAATTAATCAATTGATATAAGCATAGAAAACTCCTATGCTTGTTCATAAAAATATAAAAAATACTCTTGGATTTCATGTTGCAGTTATGATAAAAAATTATAAAGGTTTATGTCTGATATAATAATGCAAAAGATAAAGTTTACTAGAATTTTGATACTTACTAGTATACTATCTTGAGAGAATTATAATATATACACTAATACAATCTTAGTAAAATTTTATGTATAACATCAATCTTAGTGTATCTATTTTTTCTGTATCTTTTTATTGTTAGGAGACTTACTCTCTACAATTTTCTTTACCTTAGGTGCTTTTTTATGTGATTTTTCAACTTCATCTGTTTTGTGCACCTGTACATACTCTTCTTTAAGAACTTTATACTGATCTTGATAAGTTTTTTTTTCATTTTCAGGTAGGGCTTTCCACTTCTCTGCGCATTTCTTCATAATTTCCTTATTAGAAATATCAGGAGTTTTAGTTTTTATCTCTTCTCTTGCTACTTTTATGTATAAAAGGTATGCTGAAGGTGGTTTTTTGGACTTGTCCTGCTTCTGATCTTTGGCGTTATCTCCTGGCATATTTTTATATTAAAATGTTTGCATTAGCGTATTTAGGGTTTATTAGACATTATTTGAAAAATATGCTGTTGATGAGTATACCCTTGATATTTTATAGCATTATAATATTATTTATAGATTTGTAGTGAAGACTGTATTTCCTCATTTTATTTGAATGACTGAGGCAATTTTTTTAACTTTTTGGTGTAGTAAAAAATCTTGCTATAGTTTGTTACAGACTTGATGAACTGGGCATAATTTTTAAGTTTTTTCATGTTCACAACTTTTATCGAAACTTTTTATGAAAGAATATCACGTGATGCTTAACAATTAGATTCGTATTTTTTTCATTACATTTTTATACTTTTCTCTCCTAAATCGTCAGTTCTATTTAGAGATTACCTGTTGTTATAATCTATCAAAACAAGGGCTGGACAATAGTCAAGCGATAATTTCTAACT